>JAODAL010016569.1:0-80290 GCA_025379985.1 Phyllomedusa bahiana | reverse complement strand
TGTTTTTGGCTCTGTTCACATTGTGGTCTTGTCAGATTTGCAGTATTATGAGAGAAACCATGATAAAACCTGATGGACCCCGTTGTGTCAGTGAAGTCCTTTAGGCTGATGGAAAATTCGACCTGAATTTCAGCAATTTCCTACAATTGGAGTAGGACTGAATCAAATCATTATATTTACTATTTTGCCGTAGGCAAACTTAAAGGAGTTGTCTCATTACGAGCTTTCAGCCTGTCAGTGTCCCTGGTAAGTTAAATGGGGGCGGCTAGCTTGTCTGTCTTTTCTGCCCCTTCCCCCTCCCATCAGCACACAGGCACTAAAACTTCTATACGGGGGGGAGGGGGTTTTTCTCAAGTTCACCCTGTGTGTTGCCTGCCTGGGTCTTTAAGGAGGGCTGATCTAGGAGTGTAGAGAGGAATATGAAGGTGTGTAATAGAGCAAGGGGATCATGTGTTCCTATATCCCCTGCTTTGTTTACAATCTCCACATCTCCAGCAAAAAAAGGGAAGTTTTACATATCGAAGTCTCATTTAAATTACAGGAGAACTAAGTATTCACTGCCCCTACTGTATAATTTTTAGTTAGTCACAGTTCCAAAGACATTCATGTTTATATAACAAACAGGGTCACTGCTGTCACATTATCTTGTGGAGCAGGGGAAGGGCAAAACCCAGGGTTAATCCAAAAGCGGCAGGACCAACGCCAGAGTCCCCCCCCTCCCCCCCTCCACTCGAAGCATTCTGTGCGGGGGGGGGTCTCTGCTCTGCCCCTGTCTTAAAAGGTGATGAGTCATTCAGACCTGACGCCGAAGATAAGGACAACATCGGTACTATAAGACTGGAAGCTGATGTGTAATTAACGGGGCTAGCCAAAATCAGTAGGGGCATTTGTAATGAACTAATTGCAAAGCTGCTTTTTTTTTAAAGATCTTTAAAATTTAAAAACCCAAACTTGTACGAGGGCAACCCTTTAAACTCTATCAGTTTCAATTTAAAACACTAAAACGTAACTTTTATTATGTAAACTCTTTAATCTATACACCTGTTTAAAAAAATGATTTTAACCTCCCAATTAACCCTTTCTATTTGAAGGGGGGATAGCTCCTTTTCTTTACAAGTCTGGTGGAACCCACCTCCCAAAGGAAAGCCCTTTTATATACAGTATTTACTAACTCCCCGTAAAGGACCCCAAACCCCCTACTTTTGGGGAGTAACCCAATCTAATGGACACAAACAAATTAATGCCCTTGTGATACCCTCTGCAGCGGGTGACATTGTAGACAGAGGTGAGAAATCACAATTTAAAATGTCATGCCTGACCTCCCCAACATGTTTCACCAGCTAAACTGGCTTCATCAGGGGTTAGAGGTCCGGTTTTTTGGAGACTATTTGAATCAAATAATGGCCTAAATTTGCTCCCCCAAAAAATTCCTCCCACCCGTAGCGTAAATTGAGCCTTGGGTTAGGGTTTTAAGGAGTAACTTCCTTTTCCCGCTTTCTATTGTACGATGAAAGACATGGCAGGACCTTGGCGCTTCCATCGTAACCAGTAGTGTGAACAGAGCCTTAGACGTGAAAGAACAGAAATGAACTATTCAATAAGTAAAAGTAAAAATTCAGAGCAGATCTCCATGAATAACCTTCTCTCTCTGCTTCTTGCAGCGGTCTTCTACGGCCTGGACACGCCGGTGGTGGTCGGCATCGCGTTTGCGGCCTTTATAATTGGCGCACTTTTAACGGGAGCTTTGTGGTACATTTACTCTCATACAGGTAGGTCTTGGATCCTCTATATATTGTTAGTATTTTTCGGTGCCTTTGCTGTCATAGAAAAAAAATAGACAAGTGTCAGCTTAAAGGGGTTTTGCCACTATCTCATTTCATACCTACTACATCCAGCTCTTCAGCTCTGTGTGATCAGAAGGGGGCGGGTGTGATTTGTTTGAATTGCATATCATGTGACCCAGCAGGATGACATCACCGGGCCTTTCCTCTCTGTAGTCAAAGACAAGGTCTGTTTATGTAAAGCATTGTGAGTAGCTGAGAGGTAAAGTTTTTGCCTCCAGGCACAAGGGTCCTCGGTTCAAACCCCTGCAGTAACCAAACCTGCTTTGATTTTTTCTCTTTATCAATGCACATACCTGATTGAGGTTTCTTTTTTATTTATTTGCCCTGTTTGACTAATTACTCAGGAGGAAAGAGGACGGGAGTAGAATGACAGCACTTGGGGTTTGTACACTTAGTAGCTGCCTGAGAGGAGAAGTGATGTCTGAACATGTGTGACCAGGAGTGAGGAGCTCTCAGCCCTGGTCGTATCCCCCGAAGATGAGCTGTACACTATGGATCACTAAAGGAGCAGCTACATCAAAAACGGTGCAGAATTTTTAATAATAATCAATGGTGAAAATGGTTATTTCATTTGCAAGCTTCCCAATTTTACTTTGTGGCAAAGCCCCTTTAATTTTAGTTAGAAGTCCCCATAGATGGGGAATTTAGGATCCAGCGAGCACAAGACGTCACTTTCGCTCAGGGAAGGTTTTATTTGTATTCTTGTATTTTTGGGGTGTTTGACGTCTCGCTCTCTTCTGGGCGCCATATTAGACCGTCCTGGGGGTACTTTAGCTCTCGGGATTGCTGCCTTGGTAAACGGAATGGCAGTCGGACACAGGATTCTCTTGAACACTGGCCTCAGCCAGCTTTATTCTCCAGCACAGCATAAAAAAAACATAATTAACAAAAACCTTGGCCGTCTGGCCACTCCCTATATATAAGTAACGTTCCGGTCCATCTGTGGCCACGGCCTATCACCGAGCACCACCAAATACTTTACCCAGTCTCTTGCGGGGGTCTGGCTTCTCTTAAGCCTCTGGGGCCAGAGCATCACTCCGGCTCCTCTGCTGCTCCATTTTTAGGTAGCAGACCACGCCCCCTGAACACCTGTAGTAGCAGGGCTTTAATAGGTATGCAGAGACCTACCAAAAGCCCGTCCTGGAATGCGGGAACAGCCACCCACCTAACACTATAGCTGTCCTGAAGAAGCCACCCCATACATAGCCGCCTAACAGCTATTTTAGCTGCTCCTGAAAGTGTTAGTAACATAGTGTCACTGACCCAATATAGGTGGCTTTTCCCCACCGAGACCAGGTCCTCGGTGGCGCATCTGCAGCAGGTCTCCGGCTGCACACCCTCTACTGGCAGAAACATGCGACTATGTCGGGTCGCTCTGCTATAGGTTTTACGTTGGTGAAATGTAATTTCTATAAATGAAAAAAAATCATAGCTCTGTAATGTACTTTTTATATCAGTTCCCCGGTATTTTTACAGGACTTTCCAGCCTCTCTGTCTCCGGCCGGATCATACATTGGGCGCTGCTGCATGCCTCCTGCATGCCCAGTGTCAGATTGGAGGGGCAGAGAGGGGCAAGAAACACCCTTTGCTATCAGTGAAGGGGAACAAAGTTGTCTGAGTGAAACAGACTCCAGACTGATACATTGCAGCAAACTACTAAAAAAAAATTGTGCAGCTGCTGCTTGTATGTTTAGCTCACAGAGCATTGCTACACTGCATCCCATGATATCCACTTCTCAGCTAAGAGTAGGACTAGCTGTTTAGCTCACAGAGCATTGCTTACACTGCATCCCATGATATCCACTTCTCAGCTAAGAATAGGACTAGCTGTTTAGCTCACAGAGCATTGCTTACACTGCATCCCATGATATCCACTTCTCAGCTAAGAGTAGGACTAGCTGTTTAGCTCACAGAGCATTGTCTAGAGTGGATTCAATTATATCTACAGCTGACAGCAGGATTAGCTATGGATAATCTATCAGTCTGGAGTCCAGGCTGTTTAGCTCACAGAGCATTTTCTAGACTGGAGACAATTGTATCCAGCTTCGTACAATATATCACTCAGGAGACCTGGCTGTTGAGCTCACAGACCATTGTCTAGACTGGATGAAACTGTCTCTACTTTTCAACTGGGAGCAAAATTAGCTGTGCACAATGTATCAGTCTAGAGTTCATGTAGTTTAGCTTACAGAGCATTGTGTAGACTGGATATAATTGTGTGCAGCTAAATAAATGTTCCACTTTTTAGCTCACAGAGCATTGTCTAGGCGACTACAACTGTATCCACTTCCTATTTAAAAGAAGGGCTAGCTATGTACAGTGTATCAATCTGGAGTCCAGGCAGTTTAGCTCACAGAGCATTGACATTGTCAAGACTGGATGTGACTGTATCTACTTCTTAGCCGGGAGCAGTACTAACCATATACAATGTATCAGTCTGTAGCCCAGGCTGTTTAGCTCACAGAGCATTGTCTGCGCTGGACACAATTGTATCTGTTTAGCTCAGAGCAAGGCTAGCAGTCTGGAAACCAAGCTGTCCAGTTCACAAAGCATTGTCTAGATTAGGTACAATTGTATCCATTTTTTTTTTAGCTAAGAGCAGAGATAGCTATTCAACCGAGGCTGTTTTGCTCACAGAGCATTGTGTAGACTGGATTCAACTGTATTCACTTCTCAGCTCAGAGTGGGACTACCCATGTAGATAAACCCAATGAATATTGACCCTCACTCATTTCTAGAGGCGCAGGGATCTCATCTTGGTGTCCGTCAGATGTTCTGTATCTTTGTAGCACAGCGCACTAGGCTCTTGGTTTGTGTCAGTCTATAGTGAGGCAAGAAACATCAAAATATTTCTCATGAATCTTATTCTGAAATACTTTATTTTCCAGCGAAGTCTTAAATTCATAGTCGTAACTTCTCAGTTCATTCCATGATTAAAATCCAGAGTGACCTCACTTTATGTCGTGCTGCGAACACGAGCCAGATCTGCGCAGAACACTCAGCAGAGCGGACGGAACAAATGAGGTTTTCCAAATGTTAAGACAAAATATGTATTTTCAGTGTTCTGACACCTTAATGCAATGACATGGACTCCTAAAGCTGCGTCTACATCTGTGCGGCCACTGAGTCCTCTCACCGGCTTGGAGACCGTTCTGTCTGTATTGTTTTGCCCAAACCTCTGTGACTTGTTGGGCTTGGTTCACATCAGCGTCGGAGGGACCGTTTGGAACGTTCAAAGAAAATTCTATCGCAAATTTGTTTTTCATGAAAGCGATGCACACCAATTGTAATCAATAGGGTATGTTGTGCGCCATTGGTGCCTGCTGTAAAATGGGTCCATTCTGGCTGCAGCAGAAGCTCCATATGGAACCTGCAACATGAATGTGAACCAGGCCTTAAAGGGGTTGTCTCATTACATTGATTCATCTCACCTTAGTCCTGTTTTTGTTGGTTTCATTTTGAATTCAAGGGCTGGTTTACTGGCTTCTACTAGGCTGCAGTAGAAGCCAGGTCTGTAGCTATAGCACTCAGCGCTGGCAGCCTATCAGGAGAGATCAAACAGGCCTGTAGCTATAGCAACCAGCGCTGGCAGCCTATCAGGGGAGAGTGAACAGGTCTGTAGCTATAGCAACCAGCGCTGGCAGCCTATCAGGAGAGACAGAACAGATCTGTAGCTATAGCAACCAGCGCTGGCAGCCTATCAGGAGAGATGGAACAGGTCTGTAGCTATAGCAACCAGTGGTGGCAGCCTATCAGGGAGTTTGAACAGGTCTGTAGCTTATAGCAACCAGCGCTGCCAGCCTATCATGCTAGACTGAACACATCTGTAGCTATAGCAACCAGCGCTGGCAGCCTATCAGGAGAGATGGAACAGGTCTGTAGCTATAGCAACCAGTGGTGGCAGCCTATCAGGGGAGATTGAACAGGTCTGTAGCTATAGCAACCAGCGCTGGCAGCCTATCAGGAGAGACAGAACAGATCTGTAGCTATAGCAACCAGCGCTGGCACCTATCAGAGAGAGGGAAACAGGGTCTGTAGCTATAGCAACAGGGGGGCAGCCTATCAGGGGAGATTGAACAGGTCTGTAGCTATACAAACAGCGCTGGCAGCCTTTAATCAGGAGAGAAGGAACAGATCTGTAGTTTAAGCAACCAGCGCGGGGGCAGCCTATCGGAGATCAAAAGGTCATAGCTTGGGAAAAACCAGAGTTGAACAGGTCTGTAGTATAGTGACCAGGAGCGATGCAGCCCATAAAAGGGGGAATATCTAGGAACGGGGTTTGGAACTGTTAATGGACACATATTGTGACTGTTTTGCAATCTTTAACATTAAAAGCAGCAATCCCTGTAGTGAGACGACCCCTTTAAATTAACAAAGCTGATGTAGGTAACAAGGGTATGTGCTCTGAACTCCTAGGACGTACCTCCATCCGGCTGGGGGCCATAGGCTCATGGGCAACTGCTTTGTGTGTCCAGTGATGCATTTAAAAGGGGATATTAGCTCAGTCGTCCCCTCTATGTGTTGCCCTAACAGCAGCCTGTGTCATAGCCCCACAATGTATGAAGTAATAGCATAAGGGGAGGTTTACACGCCGGATTTTACGGAGAAATTCAATGCGGATTCCACGTTAATTTCATCGTATAATCAGACTACAGTGAAAAGGAAAAAAAAAAGAACAGACCTGTCCATATTTTCAGGTGGATCATCCCCCGATTCCGCTCTGCCAGGACACAGTGTTAGCCCCATTGAAATAAGACGACTAACCTGCATCCAAATCAGAGGCAAATACATAGTGCACAGTGGAAATCCTCAGCAGAAAGGATTTCTGTGGAGAATTACAGGTCAGGTCCGACGAGTGAACGTGCTCTGAGGGAGAAGGCTATTACATTGTAAGTATAGGATGAAGTTATAACATAGCGAGTGCTTAAGGAGGTTAAAAAAATAAATAAAAGAATATTTAATATAAAAAGCATTTTTTATAACATTTTTATATTAAATTAAATGTACGTCCAAGAGTAAAACCCGGGAAAACGAATGTCACGGGTTACTTAGTGTGAAACGCGAGCGCTATAAAAATAATCAACAAAATGCAGATAAAAATTATTGTCAATATTGATACACAAGAATGTAAATATTTTTAAATAAATATTTTTAAATTTACACAGAGATTTATATGTTTTCTTAATCGAAGCCTGAAAAATGTACAAAAAAAATGTAGCTGCTCATTGAGGGGTGAACTATCACTGGAGGACACAAGGCGGAAACTAGGCAAGGAACAGACCAGACTCTATGCAGCTGAGCAACCGAGGCTGCAAACTATGAGCGGGAGCTCAAGTCCGAGCCTCAAGTCTGTGACCCTCTCTGGCTAAGCAGAGGGTTCGGTGCTCTGTGTCAGATCCTACCGCTATAAAGATATATTTTAACACATTGGAGCTTTATAGATGGAAAAAAAGAAAATGGTGTTCAAGGATGAACCTTCACTTGTCCAATCCAAAGTAATAAATCCCTTAAAAAGGGCTCAAAAACTCCACATGAACCCCCGCCCTCCCTCCCAGACTATGTTTTCAGAGTGTGGGGGAAACCAGATGTCCTTGGTCTCGTACTGTTTTAAGCTATCCACTGAGCCATTAAGCTACACTGTGCTAACCACTGAGTCCCCGTGCTGCACTGTATTAACCACTGAGCCACCGTGCTGCACTGTGCTAACCACTGAGCCACTGTGATGCACTGTGCTAACCACTGAGCCATGGTGCTACACTGTGCTAACCACTGAGCCACCGTGCTGAACTGTGCTAGCCACTGAGTCCCTGTGCTGCACTGTATTAACCACTGAGCCACCGTGCTGCACTGTGCTAACCACTGAGCCATCGTGCTACACTGTGCTAACCACTGAGTCCCTGTGCTGCACTGTATTAACCACTGAGCCACCGTGCTGCACTGTGCTAACCACTGAGCCACCGTGCTGCACTGTGCTAACCACTGAGCCACTGTGCTGCACTGTGCTAACCACTGAGCCACCGCGCTGTACTGTGCTAACCACTGAGTCTCTGTGCTGCACTGTGCTAACCACTGAGTCTCTGTGTTGCACTGTGCTAACCACTGAGTCTCTGTGCTGCACTGTGCTAACCACTGAGTCTCTGTGCTGCACTGTGCTAACCACTGAACCCTCGTGCTGCACTGTGCTAACCACTGATCCCCTGTGCTGCACCTTGCTAACCACTGAGCCCCCTGCTGCACTGTGCTAATCACTGAGCCAACCTATGGTAGTAATTTGTGGGAAACTCCATCTGCCATGTTGGATCTGTTCTGCTGTAGTTGGGGACAAGAGTGTCCTGCATCAATGAAAACAAAGCCCAGGTCACAGATGAAGGCGGCGATGGATCTGCTGATTGTGCATCTTATCTTTAGGGAGCTTTCGCACGGTGCGTTTTTGACGCGTTTTTACCACAATTTTTGCCGCCCCCATTTGTACGGGGAAGGCACAGTAAAAAAAGTGCCAAAAAAAAATGCATCAAAAATTACGGCCAAAAAAAAGCGTAAAAGGGGGAAACAAAGCTCCTTAGGGCAAATAAGGAATCTTTAAATAGTGTCCTTCACCCTCTGTCGGGAAATGCACGTTAATATTTCCCCGGCGCCCTCGGCCCCCCTCCCCAAAAGGCCGCCCGTCCCCCCCGAGGCAAAAAAATTAATGAAAACCTTTCCCCTTATACATTCCATATCCCAACAAATAAAGCCTCTCCACCCCTGTGGTTTGGGGAATACATTCCTCCTCGCGCAGCTGAATATTTTTACACCACAAATAGTTTGTCTCTGCAATTTGAAAAAAAAAAGAAAACTGTTTTGAGACAAATTTGACGGAGGAAACAGCGGAGCCTTCATTACAGAACATTGCTCCATGTGCAGAGAATGATGACCTGGAGGCTGAAGAAATGCACAGGGAGCGGTGAACAACGACTGTGGGGTCTCAAATATTTGGTTTGTATAATAGTATTAGGCGTCACTTCGGCTTATGGAGAGCCCAGGGTTCAGGGGTTTATCATGACATGAGTTTAGATTTTAAAGGGCGTGCTCCCACCATAGAGTTTGATGGCATCAATGTCTGAGAGTGGCGGACCCCAGCTTCGGGATCCACACCGATCTCAGAAGGGGGGGGCCCCGTGTGTTGGCTCGAACAGAGAGTGGTTTGTTGTTCAATTACCCATTCTGTTTATGGGGGTTCGGGGGTTTCATCGAAAACACTGTGACCCTGTACCGACACCTACCCACAGAACAGTATGGATAAAACACTGTGAACATTCATGTACTGGAAACTCCAATTGAATAGAATGGAGGAACACAGCATCCCTGTACTGGACAACTCCCCACCTAGAACAGAAAGGAGAAGAACACAGCACTCACCTTTACTGGGAACTCCCTCATAGAGCAGAATGGAGAACACAGCGGTTCCCCTTTACTGGGAACTTCCCATAGAGGAGAATGGAGAACACAGCGCTTCCCCGTGTGTGTGTACTGGAAACTCCCATACAACAGTTGGAGAACCAGCCGCTCCCCTGTACCTGGGAAACTACATAGCAACAAGAATGGAGGATACAGTACCACAGCGACTCCCCCTGTACATACTGGGAACTCTCACATAGACCTGAATGGAGAACACAGCGCTCCCCTGTACTGCGAAGGAAATGCTGGAGTCTGGAAGGGAAAAAAACACTTTCTATGATGAGGAAGAGGAACTTCAGCGAAGTCATGAACTTTATACAAAATGAACCAGACAAACTGGGGGCCCTCACTTCAGGTGCCCAAAGGAAGCTGCTGATTCTTGGTACATGTAAGAGCAGTACAGGAATGTAGTATGCCTGTTACTGTAGAGAGGTGCTATAGACCCCCAATCAAAACTGCATGCCTTCACACTAATACTATGTAAGAGCTGTACAGGCCCCGAACATGTAGTACCGCCTCAGTACTCGTAGAGGCGTGCATATAGGACCCCCAATCACTGCCATGACACCTCACTAATTCATGATCAAGAGCAGCTACAGGACATGTAGCTACCGCCACTGTAATGTAGAGGGGCGTTATAGACCAACAAATAACTGTAATGCACTCTCACTAATACATGTAAGAGCAGTACAGGACATGTAGTACGCACACTGTACTGTAGAAGTACGGCGAATAGGACCACCAATCACTGGACATGCAAAACTCACTAATACATGTAGAGCAGTACGCAGGAAATGCTCAGTACCGCACTGAATACTGTAGAGAGGCGTTTAATAGACCCCACAATCATTGCATGCACCCTCATACTAATACATGTAAAGAGGCAGATACAGGACATGTTAGCTACCGCACATGTACGGTAGAGAGGCGTATAGACCACCAATCACTGCATGCCACCTCACATAATACATGTAAGAGCCAGTAAGAGACATCTGTTAGTACGCACGGTACTGTAGAGAGGGTGCTATTAGACCGCCAATACTGCATGACACCTCACTAATACAGATGGTTTACAAGTTAAATGTTTCTGATAATCCTCAGCTTCAGGGTCCCACTTCCTGTTCAGGCTGTGGGGTTGTGGGGGAGGCCTTCAGCAGTGACTGACATTTTAGCTCTGCTAGCTATTTTTGGTTGGGAACCCTGGAAATTTTGTGTACTTCAGCAGGATATAAGAACTGCACTAATTCTGAAAGGAAGCAAAATCAGAACAGCAATGTATTTGGTTATAGTCTTTCTTTACCTACTTGTTTAATGCCAATCAATGTGATCGATTTACCTCATTTAAAGGCAGTATTGCAGTAATTGCCCCTCTAGTCCATAGTGGTTCATAGCTTATTGTCCATGTTCTGAACAGAACTACAGGTGTATATGGATATGTAGACTATAATGACACAGATAGGACGTAAATAATCAAGTCCAACGCTCCCAAAACCAAGCAGTGACACAAATCGCTGAGCAAGTCCCAAACACTAAAATCAGAGAGACACCATGTTCTTATCTCCCAAACATCAACCCAACGTACAAACCATTACCCCAGTAAGGAGCCGCCAGAGATGAAGCCTCCCTGCACGCGTTTCGCCCCCACCGCTTCGTTACAGATTTTGCATTGGGGCCCTGAAGCTTCATGTGATCGCTCTGTCATTTTGTGACCTTTGTATTTCCTCTTTGAGCTGTTGTGCTATTATTTGGGTTTACGCCTCTCGTCACACACGGCCCTCGTTAAATCCATCTAATATGCATAGAAAATATTGTAACAAGATGCAGAGATCATTAAAACCCAGAGTATAAACCAGCAGTGAGATCTGCGGGGTCTGAGCCCGTGACGCGGCTGCACTCACAGGCCTGTTATTATTATCGCTACTGGAAAATGATTTGATGGGACTGGAGATCGGTCAGTGACGTGAGACTGGGCAGTGTGGAGTTATACTGGGAGCAGTGCAGAGAAGTGCTGGGGGTCTGCAGCCATATATGTGTCCGCCCTGCCCCCTAGCTGGTTGTGGGGGCACTACAGGCCATAGGAATGGACTCTGGTAAGAAGATGTGGAGTGCAGGGACCAAGTGTTTCAGGATAGACAGCGGGACATAGCTCATCCCACTACAGGAACGAAAAAGAGAATATCTGTAGTCATATATACATATTTATTGTAGAGATAGATATGAGATAGATAGATAGATAGATATGGGATAGATAGATAGATAGATAGATATGAGATAGATATGAGATAGATAGTAGATAGAAAGATAGATCAGTTATGATATGAGAAGATAGATAGAATAGATACGATATGTGCATTAGATGATAGATTAGATAGATTATGAAGCATAGATAGATTTGAGACTAGATTAGATAGATACAAAAGCACTCGGATAAAAAAATCGGTGACTTGCAGCGCCACATGTAGCCACCGATATTAGATATACACTTCAATGGTATTTTACATGCCGAGTGTTTTAGCTTTACTTAAGACTAACGAGGAGAGTTTACTCAAAATCGCTACATAAAATCAAACAAACATCGACTATATACCTACGACGTTTCACGGCCCACACTGGCCGCGTTCATCAGAGGCAAGATGCGCGTGAAACGCGTAGGTCTTCATGCACCCGGTGTTTGTTTGATTTTATGTAGCGTTTGAGTAAAATTCACATCCTCAGCTTCAGTCTTAATAAAGCTAAACACTCCATGTAAAATACATTGAAGTGTATATCTTAATCGGTGGCTACATGTGCGCTGCAAGTCCCTGATTTTTTATCGAGTCCTTTTGTATATTAAGCTCGTTGTTGTTACCAACCACGAGGAAGGGATCGCTGGCTGCCGGACACCGTGAATCTGCTAAACAAATTCTAAAGAGAGTTGTGCCTTGTATAGCACAACTGAACCAGGTTAGAATCCTACCTTTTACCTATATAGGTTGAATTATTTACTTCACTATAGATAGGTATGAGATAGATAGATATGAGGTAGATAAATAGATAGGAAATAGATATTAGATAGATTAAAGATAGATAGATAGATAGGAAATAGATATTAGATAGATATGAGATAGATAGATAGATGAAACATGGGTATACCATGCGAAACGCGTAATGTCTTTAGGGTTTTTTATATGAGGGTTCTCTATTTTAACAATTAAACCTCTTTAATAATAAGGTGTGTTTTTTACCTATATTCTCCAAGAGCGCCCGCAAAATAAGTTGTTTTTACTACGTTTACGTTAGATAGATAGATATTAGATAGATATGACGATAGATAGTAGAAGATATGAGGATAAGAATAGATAGATAGATAGATATGAGATAGATAGATAGATAGATAGATAGATAGATAGATAGATTGGGATTGATAGATAGATAGATATGAGGACAGAGAGAGATAGATAGATAGATATGTGATAGATTGATTGATTGATAGATGATATTAGATAGATATGAGATAGATATGAGATAGATATGAGATAGATAGGAGATAGATAGATAGATATGAGATAGATAGATAGTGAGATTGATAGAAGATAGATAGATATGATAGGGAGATGATCATGAGATAGATTAGGGAATAGATATGAGATAGAATAGGAGATAGTTAGATGGATATGAGATAGATAGATATGAGATAGATTGTTAGACCTAGTAGATAGGAGATAGAGATAGATAGATACGATAGGACGATAGATAGATCTAAATATATAGATTATGAGATAGATAGATAGATAGATAGATAGATGGATAGAATAGCATATCGACGATAGAACTAGATAGATATGAGATATGATAGATTCATAGTTGCAAATTTTGAAAGTGAAAAAGCAGAGAGATTTAGTGGGCGGCGGCGTTAGCGGCCGCACGGCAAAATTCTGCATGGGACCACGCCCATCCTCTGTCGGTACTGCCACGCCCCTTCAAAAAAGACACACCCCACTCCACCTCAACTGCAGAACGGCTTTGGAAAGAAAGCCACAGTAGATGCCCTTATAGCCAGGTAGTAGCCCCCCCCATAACCAGGTGTAGTGCCCCTTACAGGGCTGGTAGATGCCCCTCTGTAGCCAAGTAGATGGCCCCTCTGTTGCAGGGTTAGAGCCACAAAACCAAATTTGCTAGGCCAGAGTAGATGTCCACCCTTTGTTAGCAGCGTAGGTGCCCCACCCTTTCTTTGTTAGCAACGGTAGGTGCCCACCATTGTTAGAACAGTTAGTGCCAACATTATGATTATGCCAGGGTAGTTGAACCCCATCATTGTTGCCAGGTAGTGCCCCATGCTGGGGCCTAACTAGGGTGGGCAACAAATGGTGCGTTGACTGGGGTGGGAAAAAGAATATGAAGAGGTTGACCGGGTGGGGAATAAATGATAGTTGGCTGGAGATAAGGTAGTGACTACAATCTGTTTGCCAAAGGAGTTGTGCCCCCATTGTTTTGCCAGGCTTGTGCCCAAATTGATATTTGCAACGGTATGTGGCCCCCCACCTTGTTTGATAAATGGTATGTGCCCCAATATCTTTAGACTTTGGCATAGGTGACACCCATATGTGTGAATGGTAGGGACCCAAACTTATGGTGATGCCAGGATAGTTAGTGCCCCCATCTGCTTAGCCAAGGTAAGTGCCCATCTGTTAGCCAAGTAGTCGCCCCCATCGCTAGGCCAAGTAGTGCCCCCATCGTTAGCCAAAGTTGTGCCCCCACATTGTGTTAGCCAGGTCGGGCTAGTGCCCGCCCCATCTAAGTCATTTGAGTCTCCCAGCTGCCAGCGTGTCAGTGCCTCTCCCCATTGGTTGGCAGGGTCCAGTACCCCATTGGTTGCCAGGTAGTGCCGCCATCCTGTTAGCTCAGGTAGTGCCCCATCTGTTAGCAAGCGTAGTGCCCCTCTGTTTGCCAGGTGTGCCCCCTCTGGTTTAGCCAGGTAGTGCCCCATCTGTTAGCCAGGTAGCTGCACCCCTTTGTTGCCAGGTAGTGCCCCCTTTGTTGCCAGGTAGTGACCACATTTTTTGCCAGGTAGTGGCCCCCTCATCTGTTGCCAGGTAGTGCCCCCTTTGTTAGCACAGAGTAGTAATGCCCCATATCTGCTTAGCCAGGTTAGTGCCCCCTTTGTTGCCCAGGTACTACATTTCAGTGCCCCCCCTTTGCTTGCCAGGTAGTGCCCATTTTGTTGCCAGGTAGCTCGCCACCTTGTTGAGACCAGGGTAGTGCCCCCTCTGTTGCCAGGTGGATGCCCCCATTGTTGCCAGGTGTTGACCTCTCTGTGTAGCCCAAGGTAGAGCCCCCTAAAGACCTAATTAAAAATAATATAATAAAATCCACTTACCTTACCAGGCCTCACTGCAAGCCAGCGGCGGCCGCTCCCGACTCCTCGATCTCTTCAGGGCCGCAGGGGGAATTGAGAGCAGCCGCCGCGTACTCCCTGCAAGCCGCGAGTCATTCCCCCTGCGCCTCGCTGAACTGTATGTACGGCGCACACACCGCGCCGTACATACAGGGGGAGGAGGGCAGGAGGGAGCGATCCTCCTGCCTTCCTCCGCACAGTAGTGAGAACGCGGGAGGGTGTGCGGGCCGCTGCGGGCCCCCGCTGACACCCGCTGTAGGAGCGGGGTCCCGCGGCGCAAGAGTAGCGCACCAGCGCTACTCTTGCGACCGGCGGTAATTTAAAGGACCCCAGCCGCCTGCAGGCGAGGCGGGAGGAATGCCAACTCCCCCGGGGGAGGGCGGCGATGGGAGAACCCCAAATAGCAGGACCCACCCGCCAAAAAGGGAGAGTTAGGCATGTATGAGATAGATATGAGAGAGAGAGATAGATAGACAGATAGATAGGTGATAGATAGATAGGTGATAGATAGATATGAGATAGATAGATAGATATGAGATAGATGACAGATATGAGATAGATGACAGATATGAGATAGATAAGTGATAGATATGAGATAGATAGATAGATAGGAGATAGATAGATATGGGATAGATAGATAGGAGATAGATAGATATTAGATTGATTGATTAATTGATAGACAATATGAGATAAGTAGATTGTGAGCTTTAGCGTCTCTGGGATCTTGGCACACGTGTATTTTCAGGCAGAGACAGATCTTCAGGTGTAAACATACAGAGCCTCTGTATTTTATTTAAGAAGCAAACATAAAGCAAGTGTAAGGCATGCACACTACAAACAAAACAAAAAAGTATCCTTCTGGTTCCCCAGCATGTCTCCACCCATGACTTGAAGGTAGTCTGGGGGTTGTAACCACCTCTAGTCAGCTTACCTGCTGACTTATATATTCCAGGTAAATCCTGGAGTGGAACCATGGGGGCGTAAGACACCCACGTGCTATATGACTCACGCCCAATGAAAGGCCGTCGCCGCGGGGGGAATGGCTGGAAGCCATGCTAACATATTAAACATATGTCGACAGCCTATACTGTCAACGGCTATCTAATTTTGGCTTTTCATTCTCCCAAGGCTCCTTACCTTGGGGGCATGTGTCTGGACTTATGAAGGCGCACGCAAGGACCCTGGTTGGGATGTATACTCCGTTATACACCCTTCCTGCTGTTGTCACCTTACAAGATAAATAGATATAAAACAGATAGAGAGATGGATAGATAGATTGACGGATAAATAGTTATGTGATAGTATCCAAAAAACAAGGGTTTTTTGCAGCGCTCAAGAAACACAGGCGGCAGGTGCCAGCAGAATAGTCCTGACCAAGACTTCATTAGTAGAATAAGAAAAATCCACATCACTCCATCCAGTATAAAGAAGAAAACGTGTGATTTATTCACCCACGACCTAGAGGCGTACTATACGCGCTGCAATAAGCCGTGTGCACATACCCTAAGGCCAGGTCTACACAGCACAGGACAAAAAACTTGTCAAAAACCAAAACCTAAAACCCATTTTGAGCCTGAGTATTTTGTCAGTTTTTTTCCATAGCAGTTGGGTTTCCAATGAGTTTTTTGGGCTGGTTTTTAGTTTTTTGTTGAGGCTTTTGGACTTTTTTGGGGACTTTTTTAAAGTGTGTAAAATTCCTATACCTTCTTTAAACACCTGGGTAGTTTTTCAGCAGAACTGTCCAAAAAACACGGGGGAGAAAAAACATCCAAAAACTGTCCAGCGGTTTACATAGACTTCTATAGTAACTTTTCTGCTGGACGCCGTCAGATTTTACAACAGGTTCCTAAAACCGCCGGCGTCCAAAAACGAGCAAAAAAAAAAAACCCGTCCTGTGTAGACTGCAGGTGTTTTTTTTTGTATTAAAGTTTATGTGGATGTTTTCCTGTTGGACTTTCAGCTCTTTCAAAATACTAAAACCGCCCAAAAAATTCTAACGGGAAACCTCTGCTGTGTAGACAAAGCCTAAGAGGCAGCTACAGGAGCTGTAGGGTGACCCCAGAACGAAAGTCCACTGGAAGACCCTAGGCACCCGAGTCCAACACTGGATGTGCAAACCTCTCCATTATCACACGGGGTTGTAGGAAATGGGTTCTGCACCTCTCACAAAAGCACCGGACAAGGTTTGGATGTAATTATGCAGCGAGGGGCACAAGCTCCGGGCTCACATTACACTCCTGGCAGCCGCTACAGCAATTTACGTTTGTTTCATGTCAAACCGTTCCAAGTCTTATACAAGTCCCAGGGGCGGGCGGTCACCCGTGGGCTGTGACGTTGCTGGAATGTGCTTGCTGTAGGAAGTGTGCATGTTAAAGGGAACCTGCCCCTTTGAACATATTATTGATGAGCAAAGGGATGAGGTAAACTCCAACTTAAATGTTTCTTGTCTAACGAAGAAGTGCAGCTCTGTCTTAAGAAGATTAAAATAGACAAATCCCCAGGCCCTGACGGTATACACCCACGTGTCCTAAGGGAGTTAAGTGATGTCATAGATAGGCCCCTATTCTTAATATTTGTGGACTGTATAATTGAGTGTGTCCTAAAGGATTTGCGCATAGCAAATGTGTCTAACCCAAGAAGGAGTGCAGCTCCACCTCAAGAAGATGAAAACAGACAAATCTCCAGGTCCTGATGGTTTACACCCCCGTGTCCATCAAGGGGAGTTAACGTAGATATCATAGATACGGCCCCTATTCTTATAATTTTTATCATTGGCACTGTGTATAAGTATGGAGTGTGTCCCAAAGGATTGGCGCATAGCAAATGTGTCCAAACCAGGGGTGTCAAACTGCGGCCCTCCAGCTGTTGGGAAACTACAACTCCCATGATGCCCACGGTTATAGATTATACAAATTGCATGATGGGAGTTGTAGTTTCCCAACAGCTGGAGGGCCGCAGTTTGACATCTGTGGTCTAACCCAAGGAGGAGTGCAGCTCCACCTCAAGAAGATGAAAATAGACAAATCCCCATGTCCTGATGGTTTACACTCCCGTGTCCTAAGGGAGTTAAGTAATGTCATAGATAGGCCCCTATTCTTAATATTTATGGACTGTATAATTATGGAGTGTGTCCCAAAGGATTGGCTCATAGCAAATGTGTCTAACCCAAGAAGAAGTGCAGCTCCACCCCAAGAAGATTAAAATAGACAAATCCCAAGGTCCTGATGGTTTACACCTGAGGGAGTTAAGTGATGTGATAGATAGGCCCCGCTTCTTAATATTTATGGACTGTCTAATAACGGGGTATGTCCCAAAGGATTGGCGCATAGCAAATGTGGTGCCAGTATTCAAAAAGGGGTCAAAAAGTGATCCAGGAAACTATAGGCCGGTAAGCTTAACCTCTATTGTGGGTAAAATGTTTGAAGGTTTCTCAGAGATGCTATCCTGGAGTATCTCACTGAAAATAAATGTATAACGCTGTTCCAGCATGGGTTCATGAAGGATCGGTCCTGTCAGACTAATCTCATCAGCTTCTATGAGGAAGTTAGTTCCAGACTGGATCGGGGTGAGGCACTGGATGTCATATATCCACATAAAAGGTTGGTAAGTAAAATGAGAATGCTTGGACTGAGGGAAAATGTGTGCAAGTGGGTAAGCAACTGGCTCAGAGATAGAAAACAAAGGGTGGTGATTAATGGTACATACTCAGACTGGATCGCTGTTACTAGTGGGGTACCACAAGGATCAGTATTGGGCCCTATCCTCTTTAATATTTTCATTAATGATCTTACACAGGGAATACACAGTACAATATCAATCTCTGCAGATGATACTAAGCTCTGTAAAGTAATCAACACAATAGAGGATAATGTGTTATTACAAAGGGATCTGGATAAGTTGGAAGCTGGGGACGGTCTTTCTTGCCCATATCAGCCAATCAGACCTAGGCTTTTACTTTTCAGGAGCACTATATGAAATGAAGGCTGAGCTCTGATTCGTCACTGTGGGCTCTGACTAGATACTATGGGCCCTGATCGGTTTCTATTGGCAATAAAGACAGTCTTACTATTAGACAGTTTTTATAAATGAGGCCCAATGTTGTATATGGGGACATGAATCTATACACTGTCAATGCAGGCAGGAAGTGTTGTCATGGGGACCCAGCAGTAGACTAGTTACGTCAGCTTTGGGATCTGTGATTCTGAATACACCACATGGCGCATATTAGTGATGTGACTTCAAAACTTTATCCTAGAAGGCTGCAAATAGGAAACATCTGCCGTCTCTGCTTTCCATTACTCTCCTGTGTGTTTCGCCTTAAAATCTGATAAATTTTACATCAGGTGTAAGTATATAATAAATTTATGAACTCAGCGCCTTCTACCTGAGTTGACGGCGGCGCAGCCGACTTATAGCGCGCGGCTCCGCAGGACGGCACAACGCCGGGGTCGTGGAGAGTCATAAATCACAACAAGATCTGGAAATCTTCTTAATTTAAGCGGATTCCCATCTGTGCTGAGGGACTCTGGAAACCGCTGCACGATCTGCACTGATGGAGTCGTCCCGGGCGGCTTTGTATGAAAACACTGGGGGTTAGATAAGGGAAGAGCGTCATAACGGCAGAAGCCTGCGCCGCGGCCTGATCGCCAGCGGGGGGCGCCGGGACTCGGGGGCAGAGCAGCCAGAATATACGTTACCATCTCCAGAGCCCCTCACCAGGCAGTACATGGCTGTGCCCTGCAGATAGCTGATCCGGGCCGGTTACTACAGGGCAGATGTTTATGAGTCTGATTATATGGAACCGGCTGCTTCTTAGCAGATTCTTTTCCCCGGTCATTAACTCTTTATTTTTCACGTGAATTTATTGGGCTGTAGATTTTAGTCTTAGTAAATATAGTTATTGCTCTTGCAACACTGAATTCCGTTATAGTCTGGGGTGTAGCTAGAGGGGGTGCAGGGTTACTCCCAAAGGGCACTTTGCTACAGAAGATGAAACCTATACTACACATGGGGGGGGGTAGTTTTATAGATTTTGCATTGGAGCCAATACCCCGACTGCCCGTTGACTATGAACGTCCAGGCGGCGGCTGAATATCTCTGCTCAGACAACGAATTGTGCAGCTGCGGGAGTGGAGAGCCGGCCGGCAGTAGCAGCCAGACTCTCCACTGGGAAGGCAGGGATGGTTTATTGCCGTCCCATATAGACGAGCAGGAAGCTTCTCGGTGCTGGCGGTCACGTGACCGCGGGGTTCAGTAGTTACGGATACTGCGGGGTCTTATCAGACCCCGATCCGCTCTGTATTTAGGACAGGGGGTTGTTTTCCCATATATTTTCCGTTACTGGATCTTCTATCTCTGCTACAGGGGAAATCAGTAAAGAAAGAAGTGATGTAGAAGTGCCACCGAGGTCTTTGTATGAACTTATTATATTAATGTAATAATAAAAACACAAGCAATAAAATAAAAAAAACACGAACAGCGCAAACTTTAAGTCCTGCCCCCGAGGACCCAAAAACTTTATATCCCTTATATGGAAACGTCCGTGATGGAAAAGTGACTCAAGGACAAAGCTGATGTTGGCGCCACTTTTACTGTTTAACAATTTAAAAATGTTAAAAACAGACTTTTAAGTATTTTGTTTGTTACTGTTTTCCTCATAAGAAAATTTTAAAATTACATAAAAATAAATCCAAGCAAATCACAGCAAAAAGGCGATAAAATCAGAAGAATGACCGAGCACGAAAAAAGCCTTAGCATTCAGACCTGCATGTACTAAGGAGAATGTGCCCCACTGGGAGGTGAGGTGGGGGGAAGCCTGGTCAGAACGGGTTATAGTGTTCCTTTTTTCCATTCTGTTTAATGGGAACCCCAGTCATTAGCCTTTTCTCCATTCGTTTTAGAATTTCCCGGGGAAAAGGGGGGCCCCCCCTTGTTCTCCATTCTTTCTATGGAGTTCCCAGTAAAGGGGGCCGTGTTCTCCATCGTTCTTGGAGTTCCCAGTACAGGGGAGCCTGTTTCCCATTCTTCTATGGGGTTCCCAGTCAGGGAGCGCTGGTTCTCATTTTGTTCATGGGGTTCCCCTACAGGGGAGGCTGTTTTCTCCCTTCTGTTCTATGGGATTCCCAGTACAGGGGAGCCTGTTTCTCCATTCTGTTCTATGGAGTTCCCATAAGGGGAGGCTTTTCTCCATTCTGTTCTAAAGGGGGTTCCCCCTACAGGGAGCGCTGTGTTCCCATTCTGTTCAAGGGTTCCCGGGACAGGGGAGGCCCGTGTTCTTTTCCCTTCTCTTTTAGGGAGTTTTCCCCTACGGGACCTGTTTTCTCCATCTTTTCATGGGAGTTTTCCCCGTACGGGGGGGCTGTTTTCTCCATTCTTTCTATGGGAGTTCCCAGTACAGGGGGGGCTGTGTTCCCCATTTTTGTTCTATGGGAGTTCCCAAAGGGAGCGCTGTGTTCCCATTCTGTTCTAGGAGTTCCCAACAGGGGGGGGGCGCGGTTCTCCATTCTTTTATGGGAGTTCCCAACGGGGAGCCTGTGTTTTTCCATTTTTTTCTATGGGAGTTTTCCCCGTACAGGGGAGCGCTGTTTCTCCATTCTTTTCTATGGGAATTCCCCAAAAGGGGCGCTGTTTCCCCCCATTTCTGTTCTATGGGGGTTCCCAGTAAGGGGGCGCCTGGGTTTTTTCATTTGTTCTATGGGAGTTCCAGTACGGGGGGGCGCTGTGTTCTCTATTTTTTTAAGGGAGGTTTTTCAGTACAGGGGCCTGTGTCGGCTGTACTCAAACTCCCATAGAACAGAATGGAGAGTTCTTTGCAAGCCTTCCCAGAGTAGACACTTTCATGACCTGTTCCCGAGATCGGTGGAGCCTGCACCCATCAGACTTTGGTGTATCCTCTCTATATACCATCAATGTCTATGGAGGGAACATTCCTGGAAATATGGCAGAGTAACACTAGGATTTTCTTGTAGCCCCCACAGATTCCTAATCGAACACCTTCACTATTATATCAGCACATTTCTATTTCAGCCTCTTCTTAATATGGAATCTTAATTGTCCAAGGAGTTTGAGTAAATCCGACCGTCAGGGATGTTTTCACTGTAATGGGAGCTGCAGTAATGGGGCTCTGCTGGGGCCCCGTCTGCGCCTCAGGCAGGGGATCCGTCCCAATCTGGGTTTTTGCAGTACTTTTCCATTCAGATGAGACATCGGAGCTCTCCCCGCGGCCTCCGCTCGGCTCCTCGTCCATAATGTGCCCAAGCCCCTAAGTAACAATCCAGGTGGAACCGTCAGATGATGGAAGCCAACGAGAGGGGATGTGTTTTGGTTTTTGCAGCCCCCGTTCCTGACACTTTCCAGAATGTAATAATAGTCTTAGTTTGCTGATGAGCGCGAGGAAAGCAGCGGCGTCGGCCCCGTGTTTGGGTCACGTGTGCAGAGCTGGGACCTGGGGACGCTCGGCCCTCTCCTCCCTTGGGATGTGACAGCTTCTTGGTGTCATGTTTTTGGAGACTTTCGGTGCCCGTCACCCGATGATGCAAGGGGCAGATTTATTACTTGGTGTAAAATTACTTATTAATTCTGAGCGGGTCCGGATTTTGCACTTTGTCATTGCGGGAGTCGGAGCCAGCGCGTTGCCGGATTGATGTGGACATCTGGAGAGTTGTGTCTGCTTAAAGGGGTTGTCTCACTACAGGGATTGCTGCTTTTTATGTTAAAGATTTTGCAAAAACAAGTCACTTTGCAATATGTGTCCATTAGCAGTTTCCTACCTATTCCGAGATACCCCCTCTTGTATGGGCTGAATCAGCTCCTCACGTTGCTATAGCTACAGACCAGTTCTATCTCTCCTGATAGGCTATCATCACTGGTTGCTATAGCTACAGAACTGTTTAATCTATCCTGATAGGTTGTTAGCACTGGTAGCTATAGCTACATACCTGTTATATATCTCCTGATAGCATGTTAGCACTGGTCGCTATATCTACAGACCTGTTCCATCTCTCCTGATAGGCTGCCAGTGCTGGTTGCTATAGCTACAGGCTCGTTCCATCTCTCCTGATAGGCTGCCAGTGCTGGTTGCTATAGCTACAGACCTGTTCCATCTCTCCTGATAGGCTGCCAGTGCTGGTTGCTATAGCTACAGACCTGTTCTTTCTCTCCTGATAGGCTGTTAGCACTGGTCGCTATAGCTACAGACCTGTTCTATCTTTCCTGATAGGCTGCCAGCACTGGTTGCTATAGCTACAGACCTGTTCTTTCTCTCCTGATAGGCTGTCAGCACTGGTTGCTATAGCTACAGACCTGGCTTCTACTGCAGCCCAGTGGAAGCCAGTAAACAAACCCCTGAATTCAAGGTGAAACCAAGAAAACAGGACTGAGGTGAGGTAAATCAATGTAGTGAGACAACCCCTTTAAGGCCTTGGCACCGGAGACTTCCTCATTCAGCTGATTAGGGTTTAGGGTGGGCACGCTGATTGCCACTCAATCACAGCTGGAGCGCGGCTCATGTTATTGGCGGGATCTCCTGTTACTGCAAATTATGAAATGCTTGGACGCGAGCTCGGTTATCACTTTCCGCTTTCATTTATCACTTTCTCCAGCTTTATAAGTTGTGAGGTGACCGCGGACACGGCCGTCAGGAAGGGGGTTCTTTCCTTTGCTTTTCCAGTACAGACTCTTCGTTGAAAATTGTTATATATACAATAGCATGATAGTGTGGGTGTAACTATGGGCGCAGCAGCTGCTGAGGGGCCCGGAGGTAGAGGGGGTTCACTGTAACGAGGCTGAGGGACGCCAAACATCAAGCTACACAAGACGTCCATCAGCGGTCTCATAAAAGTGAGCGCTGTGTTCTCCATTCTGTTCTATGGGAGTTCCCAGTACAGGGGAGCGCTGTGTTCTCCATTCTGTTCTATGGGAGTTCCCAGTACAGGGGAGCGCTGTTCTCCATTCTGTTCTATGGGAGTTCCCAGTACAGGGGAGCGCTGTGTTCTCCATTCTGTTCTATGGGAGTTCCCGGTACAGGGGAGCGCTGTGTTCTCCATTCTGTTCTATGAGAGTTCCCAGTACAAGGGAGCACTGTGTTCTCCATTCTCGTCTATGGGAGTTCCCAGTACAGAGGAGCGCTGTGTTCTCCATTCTGTTCTATGGGAGTTCCCAGTACAGGGGAGCACTGTGTTCTCTCCATTCTGTTCTATGGGAGTTCCCAGTACAGGGGAGCACTGTGTTCTCTCCATTCTGTTCTATGGGAGTTCCCAGTACAGGGGAGCACTGTGTTCTCCATTCTCGTCTATGAGAGTTCCCAGTACAGAGGAGCGTTGTGTTCTCGATTCTATTCTATGAGAGTTCCCAGTACAGGGGAGCACTGTGTTCTCTCCATTCTGTTCTATGGGAGTTCCCAGTACAGGGGAGCACTGTGTTCTCTCCATTCTGTTCTATGGGGGTTCCCAGTACAGGTGAACGCTGTGTTCTCCATTCTTGTTTCTATGGGTTGTTCCCATACAGGGGAGTGCTGTGTTTCTCCATTCTGTTCTATGGGAGTTCCCAGTACAGGGGAGCGTTGGGGTTCTCCATTCTGTTCTATGGGAGTTCCCAGTACAGGGTAGCACTGTGTTCTCTCCATTCTGTTCTATGGGAGTTCCCAGTACAGGGGATCGCTGTGTTCTCCATCCTATGGGTTCCCTGGGGTTCTTGTATGGGAGTTCCCAGTACAGGGGAGCGCTGGTTCTTCTTTCTGTTTTATTGGATTTCTCAGTACAGGGGAGCGCTGTGTTCTCCATTCTGTTCTATGGGATTTCCCAGTACAGGGGAGCGCTGTGTTCTCCATTCTGTTCTATGGGAGTTCCCAGTACAGGGGAGCGCTGTGTTCTCCATTCTCCTCTATGGGAGTTCCCAGTACAGGGGAGCGCTATGTTCTCTCCATTCTGTTCTATGGGAGTTTCCAGTACAGGGGAGCGCTGTGTTCTCCATTCTGCTCTATGGGAGTTCCCAGTACAGGGGAGCGCTATGTTCTCTCCATTCTGTGCTATGGGAGTTTCCAGTACAGGGGAGCGCTGTGTTCTCCATTCTGTTCTATGGGAGTTCCAGTACAGGGGAGCACTGTGTTCAGCTCTATACAGAACTCCCATAGAACAGAATGGAGAGTTTGACATTTTTTAGGGGCCCATTCCAGACATCCCAGAGATGTGACCCGCACCAGTCAGGCTTTGATGGTGTATTATATCAATATGCCATCAAAATCTATGGTGGGCAAACCCCTTTAGTTGCAGAATTTTTAGGTTTTTCAATTAAGCTGAGCTTTAAAATGAAGATATTTTCTGTTCTTTAGCCTTTGATTTTTTTGGGTTAAAAAAAAGAAATCCCTTAAAATCTGACTTTACCACACCTCCAGGAGACACAGTCATTTCATCTCAACTAGTTTTTTGCACCGAGGAAGCCTTTCAATCTGCTTCCAACCATTGAAAAAATGTGGCCAGGTGTATTCATAGTCACAGTCCAATAATGAGTATCCCTGACTGATTGGCAGAGTATCCGCCCCGCGGTCCACCTTACGAGGGCTTGCCCTAGGTGTTTAAAGGAAGGGTACATAACAATGTATTGGAATCATTTAACACCCGATCACATGTGCACTGCTGGGTCAGATGACTAAATCAATGAAAACAACTGTGGCAAGATCTTTGTCAAAGTACAGCTATATGGCCTCAGCATAGTGCGGTTCATCAGGGGAACGTATAGATGTGTGCAGACTATAGATAATTGGATAAAGAGACAAAATAAGCAAAAGTACTTACATGAATGGGCCAAATGGTTAATAACCATAGAGGTGACCCCACAAAGCTCCATGCAGGAGTAGTACCCCAAAAACTAAGGAGATACGGCCATTAGATTCCACAAACACATGGGGCGACATGTATGAAGATCGGCGGGTCGGAGCGCCCGTTTTCACGGGATTTTTAGTGAAAGCTGCGCCTCATGTATGTCGGCGCCCGAGGTGCGCTCATACATGCGGTGTAAAGTTCCCTGCGTCTCGCCAGTGTGTAAGGCGCATTGCGGAGCTTAGGCGCAGAAGGACTGCGCCTAACATGTATTCCGATTCGAGACAGGCTGGAAATCAGAGAAATAGCATTAAACATGTTAGTGAAGAGCAAAAAGAGTTGTCTTTCAAATGATTGAATAAAGTATAGTGTGTTCGGTGCTCTCCTTAAGGAGAGATCTTCCCTTCCTGAGCTACCCGATGCCTCCCACACAGCCAGCCAGGATCGCTCTGCTCTGCACTGAAGAGGGACAAAAATCCCGAAACAGCGTTGTCTGTAGATGAGAAATACTGGCTTGGCTAAAAAGTCCTTTTTGCTTTCTCAAGACTCGGTGGGTCAAAAGCAAATTGAGGATTTGTTACAACCAACAGAGGGCGCTGTGGGCTTCTCAGCCCCTTTCCCATAATGCCTTGTGATATGCCGATGCTAAGTAGAGGGCGAAAAGGCAAAACAAAAACTCTACAAGCCGTTTGTTCGGTGCTCCCCTTAAGGAGAGATCTTCCCTTCCTGAATAAAGTGAAAAATCAAAGTAGAATAAAATCGATTTCAATGTATAGAAAAAGTTGATCATTTAAAATTAAAGCAAATATATATAAAATCTGAAAAGAAAGAAATATCAGCTAGAAAAGGCCTTAAAAAAAGGGAGAAAATTCAATTCATTTTACATTAAATAAGCCAATGGTGATATTGGACCGATGTTAATTTTTGTCCTTTTTTTAATAAAAAATTAAGATGTATTTGTTCTTCTTTCACCTTTTATTCTATTTAGTATCTACATGAAGAGCCAGCACAGCACAGGTCTTGCTGGGACCTGTGGTCCTCCAAGCAGGATTTCTATGTTCCCAGGGCTTAGTTCGGGTTGTATTTACGTCCGCAAATACGTCCGGATTTCCCATTGGTAGCAATTCTAAGCTAATTGTTCATTATTTTAGACTGAGTTGGTGATGTATTTGCGGACGTAAATATGTCCGTAAATACGACCAGAACTAAGCCCTGGGAACATAGATATCGTTCTTGGAGGACCACAGGTTCCACCAAGACCTGTGCTGTGCTGGCTCTTGCTGTAGATACTAAATAGAATAAAAGGTGAAAGAAGAACAAATACATATTAATTTTTTAATAAACAAAAGGAAAAAAAAAAACATCAGTCCATTAGCAGAATTGGCTTCTTTATTTGTAAATTTATTTGAATTTTCTCCCTTTTTTTAAGACCTTTTCTTGCTGATATTTCTTTCTTTTGAGATCTTATATATATTTGCTTTACTTTTAAATTATCAACTTTTTCTATACATTGAAATCGATTTTATACAGCTTTGATTTTTCTCTACATTCATTCATTTTATAGACAACTCTTTTTTTTTATTATTGTAGTGTTGTAACTGTCTTGTATCGCCCCATTACAATAAGTTCTAGCTTCACTTCGCCTCCTCCGACTTAGGGCATGTCCCCACTGCACGGGTTTTCCGTCCGGCGATTTTGCCGCCCGCGGGTCGCTCAAAAAGCATTGGGCATGTTCATTCTTCCGTCCGGAAATATGAACACCTCAATGGGAGGGGGAGGGCTCATCACGGAGAAAACCCATCCCCCCGCGGCCGTGGGGTCGGCCGCAAACCCGGACAAATACCGGCCGGCAAACCGACCGGTATTTGTCCACTGCCGTGTGAACGCACCCTTAGGTAGACCACTTTGAACTAGGTCTGCCTGTCGGAGCTGTAATGCGCCTCACTTTGCCGACAGGCATTCATACATGCGTCTGTGTTTTCGAATCTGGTACATCCTGCCCCAGAATGCCCACATCGCGCCCACTGCACGCCCCTTCATGTTAGGCGCATACGAAAGTGGCGAAGGTTGCGCCAAACAACGCATCCCTGCGTCCAACAGTGGAGTCGGCACCGTGAGGCGCAGTATACGCCTGAAATCAGGCGCAAATCACGATCATACATGCCGTCCATGGTGTCTACAATCAAAAGTATTGGGTGCACTTATCTGAGGTCACCGTAGTGTCCACTCCGTATCCCGATGCATAATGAATGGCAATTAATATTAATATCATTGTTTACTTTAGAGCGTCATTAGCTATAGCCCGCTGTGCATTCAATGGGGGTTATATATGTAACATAGGTTAAACAAGTACAATGGTGACAGTAGATGACCAACAACTGGTCCAGAGGGAGAGAGGGCCCTGCCCGTGAGGACTTACAGTCTACAGGGAATGGGAAAGAGACAGAAGGTCGGGGGCAGATATGTTTGTGGAGGATGTAGTAGGTGCAGCGGGGTTATTGCGGGTTATAGGCTCCTGAAGAGATGGATTTTCAAGTTGGTTTTGAGGCTGGTGAAAGTGGAGGAAAGTCTGATGTGTTGGGGCAGTGAGTTCTAGAGTGTGGGTGAAGCACGGGAGAAGTCTTGGAGACGGTTATGTGAGGAGCTGATAAGGGGAGAGCAGAGGAGAGGGTCCTGTAAGGAGCGGAAGTTGTGTGAGGGGAGATTAGGGCAGAGATGTATGGAGGGGAGAGGTTATGGAGAGCCTTGTAGGTCAGGGTAAGTAACTTGAACTGCATTTGCTGGGCAATGGGCGGCCAGTGAAGGGATTGGCAGAGAGGAGTAGGGAGGAGAGAAGTGGATTAGACGGGCAGCAGAGCTGAGGATGGTTTGGAGCAGGAGTGCTGGTTGGGAGGCCACAGAACAGGGTGTTGTAGTAGTTGAGGCGGGAGATGATGAGGGCATGGAGCAGCATTTTTAGTAGCTGCCCTGTCATTCATTATGCATCAGGATACGGAGAGGACGCTACAGTTGTAACCATTGCAGAAAAACTACTAAAGAAATACAAGATGTTCCAAAATGGCAGAGACTGGGGGTCATCCCGTGTGCACATGTATCAACATAGCTCCAGATGAGACACACTGCAGGGAGGTAGACGACATCTGTAGCTCCGGATCTTCAAGGCTCAGCCGAGCGAGCAGACGTCCAGCCGGCCCGGTGAGCGCCGCTGTTGATGGACTCCCTACAAACGTTAAAAGAGATCATGTCAGCCGGACTCCCGGCAGGAGTCCCCAGCTTTATTTCATCTTTGTTATGCAGACACTGGCTGTGACCTGCAGTGTGAATGGGAAGGAGTTCACCGTCTGAAGTGCAAATGAATTGGATGTTCTGCTCTAAAAGGGAGATCAACATGTGGACTCCCTCCAAGAGGCTGAACCCAGAGAGCAAAACAGATGAGCTCATGTGCTTCGCCAGTGGAGCAGCACAACACTGACTCCGTCAAGAGACTGACATTATACAGATAAGTAAACTCTCATGGCGTATAAAGCGGCTGAGTTGTCCGGGGTCACCGGCCGCATTGACTTGCAACGAGAGAGGCTCAAACTGGTATAAAAGAGACAATATTCCAGTACTCCATATAGCATTGTAAAACGAATAGAGCGGGTCCATGGTTTGGGTCCTACATCAACTCACAAGGACATCTGTTGGTCTGGAGACCCCGGTCTGCGCGTTCATACTTATTTTACCAAAAATTAGATATTTTAATGATTGATGGTATGTGAGTACGATAGGCTGGGACTTGCACCTCTCTTGAGAATGAGCCTCAGAACCTCTGTTTTTAAACCAGTTACCACTGAGCCACCATGCTATACTGTACTGACCACTGAGCCACCATACTGTACTGACCACTGAGCCACCACACTGCACTGTACTGACCCACACTGTACTGACCACTGAACCACCACACTGCACTGTACTGACCACTGAGCCACCATCCTACACTGTGCTAACCACTGAGCCACCGTGTTATACTGTACTAACAGCTGAACCACCATGCTACACTGCACTAACCACTGAGCAACCATGGTACGTTTTAATAACCACTGAACAACTGTACTGCGCTGTGCTAAACACTAAGCCACCTTACTGCACTGTGCTAACCATTGAGCCATTGTGCTGCAATTCAATAACCGCTGAGCCACCATGATGTACTGTGCTGACCACTGAGCCACTGCGATGCGCCGTGCTGACGACTAAGCCATTGTGTTGCATTGTGCTGACCACTGAGCCATTGTGTTTCATTGTGCTACCCAATACGGCACCATGCTGCACTGTGCTAAGAGCCATCGTGCTGCGTCACGCTAACTACTGAATCACATTGCTGCACTGTGCTAACCACTGAGCCACCGTGCTGTACGGAACCACTGAGCCCTTATGCACGAGCTAGACATAAGCCACGGCTGCACTGCTAACCACTGAGCTCCGATGCTGTACTGGCAACCACTGAGCTGCCGTGCTGCACTGTGCTAACCACTGAGCCACCGGGCTGCACTGTGCTAACCACTGAGCCATGGTGCTGTCATGCTTATTAAAAGGCGCAGTCAGTTTGCCGAGATAGCAGAAATAGGTCTTTGTGCCCATCCGAATCTGCAGTGTATGAGCAGCTATACTCAGGGGTCATCTGTGGAAATATTTTTGTGAAGTCAGATATCAAAATAATAGGAGTGAATAGCGATTATTTCTGGTTTAATGTCAGGAAAAAGAGGAGAAGTTGTAATAATTGTGGTCGACCAAGTGAAACTGTGTTGTGAAATGGAGATTTATCTCCGCTCTGATTAATAGCTGGAGGGGTGAGGCGCTGACCCGCACCGAGTACAGCCTCCGGGTCACTGACCGGTTAGAGGGGACTATTAGAGGAAAAGGAACTTCTTACAACACAGATTACCGGGCATTCCCTGTTCACTTTCCATCTATGACCTGGTGAAATCACAATTAGACCAGGAGGGTGGCGGCACAGGGCTGTCAGAGCTGAGCCTGGGAGCTGCTGTACAGCGCTATGAAGATGCGTGCCGCAGCTCCAAATCCAAGATGGCACCCGCTCCCTGTGCTGGCGCTGCCACCTCTACCAAATGCTGGCTCCATCCTCTGGGGAAAGAGCCAGTTCTTCTGTGTGTGGACCTTGTCCATCCCTGCTCACAGTGTCTATGCTTCCACAGGCCAAATAAGAGACTTGGTGGGCCACATTCAGCCTGCGGGCCTTGAGTTTCACACGTGGTCAGTTTAGGACTGAATAGCCTTGGGGCCACCAATGGAGATGATTCTTGGGGACCACCAGTGGAGTTGATTCTTGGGGCCACCAGTGGAGATGATTCTTGTAGTCCACCAGTGGAGATGATTTTTGAGGCCCACCAGTGGAGATGATTCTTGAGGCCCACCAGTGGAGATGATTCTTGAGGCCCACCAGTGGAGATGATTCTTGGGGCCACCAGTGGAGTTGATTCTTGAGGCCCACCAGTGGAGATGATTCTTGAGGCCCACCAGTGGAGATGATTCTTGAGGCCCACCAGTGGAGATGATTCTTGAGGCCCACCAGTGGAGGTGATTCTTGGGGCCCACCAGTGAATGATTCTGAGCCACATGGAGATGATTCTTGAGGCCAACCAGTGGAGATGATTCTGAGGTCCCACCATGAGATGATTCATGAGGTCCACCAGTGGAGATGATTCTTGAGGTCCACCAGTGGAGATGATTCTTGAGGGCCCACCAGTGGAGATGATTCTTGGGGCCCACCAGTGGAGATGATTCATGAGGTCCACCAGTGGAGATGATTCTTGAGGTCCACCAGTGGAGATGATTCTTGAGGTCCACCAGTGGAGATGATTCTTGAGGTCCACCAGTGGAGTTGATTCTTGGGGCCCATCAGTGGAGATGATTCCTAGGGCCCATCCAGTGGAGTTGAGTCTTGAGGCCACCAGTGGAGTTGATTCTTGAGGCCATCAGTGGAGATGACTCTTGGGCCCCACCAGTGGAGTTGATTCTTGAGACCTACCCTACTAATGTACATGACTCCTGCATTCTGCCACTCTTTCTCTGCCTTTCTTTCTGAAAAACAGCCCAAGGCTCCATGCCTGGGGGCCCACCATGACCAGAGGTCCACTAGGGGTTTCACCTTCCCCCATATGAGCCAGTCTAGACCTCTATGCCGTTACAAGTAAGAAATAGGGCATTTTTAAGGGCAGGTGGGACGGGCAGCTGTCCTTGGCGCCACTCACCTTAATGGTGGGGGGACGCACAGTCCTGACTTGTCCTGATGCCAGCCGAGCAGTCTAGATCTAACTGCACAGAGTTAGCAGCTGTATACTTACTGTGCAGCTGTGGAAGGGGAGAGGGAAAGGACTGGGGCAGTTTCGTATCATCCCTGCCTTCCCGATCGTTGTATATACAGCCCTCAGTAAGCTCCTAAAAAACAGAATGGAGAGTCGTGTGCAATCTTGCTTCTGGGGCCCCATTCCTGAGATAGGTGCGGGGCCAAGACTTAGGATCTATACCTATCATACTTTGATGGCAGATCCTAGTCATATACCGTCAAAGTCTATGGTGGGAGCTCCCCTTTACCTATGTATAGTTATGTAAAATAATCCAGTTCTGTGTATTCCGGGTAGTCAGACATGACTTGAGCTTTATTCCTGGTCTCTGAGTGCAGAGGATCCTATGAATGAAGGATTATCTTCTGGGTATTACCAGGTTCCTGATACTTCATTGACATTTCCAGAGTCTGACATTACCCAGAAACTCCTATTAAAGTAAATTAAAATAAACAGGGCTGGCAACAAGCTGGACCTGGCAAAAAGGGCAGAAAAGTAAACTTCTGGGATTTCCTGTATGAGAAGGAACATCCAGTCTGTGCCAGGGTGTGATTAGCAGAGGACATGGTGTGGCCTGGGTACGGCCATAGGAGAGGACGAGGGGTCTGATAACCATGACTGCCCTGCGACTGAGGCGGCTATAGGCCATAGAACCAGGGCTAAGGCCGTCTTGTTACTATATAGAATTACTTTCTATCCTGCCTTCCACAAATTCAACTTCATTCAGGTTTGTGAAAATAAGGATTGTGGAGACACTTGTGCCAAGGACAAGGAGAACAAGACGTACTCTCTTACTACTGGTGCCAGGTCCCTGAAGGATCACTCCGTTTTATTTTTTTCTCTTTAGTTTATTAGGAATCATTTCTAGGTACTAAGAGGTTCCAATCATTTTCTGGGACCTGTGCGAATACAGATTTCTCATGCTCCACCATTCAGTGACCTCATTTAAATATGTTTCTCACTGTTTCCCCTGGGTCTTTTGCCTGCAGGAATACGGATTTCCACGCTGCCCCTGGGTCATGGACCGCAGCTAATACAGGATTTCTCACTGCTGCCCCTGGGTAGTGACCTGCACTGAATAAGGATTTCTCACTGCTGCCTTGGGTATGTGACCTGAGCTGAATACAGGATTTCTCATGCTCACCTGTCGTGACCATGCAGCTCCGAATTTTCCAGATTCTCACTGCTCGTCCCAGGATCATGTGACCTGCAGATGAATACATGATTTCTCACTGCTGCAACTGGTTCATGTTACCTGCAGCTGAATACAGGATTTCTCACATGCTGCCCCAGGTCATGTGTCCCTGCAGCTGAATACAGGATTTCTCACTGCTGCCCCGGGTCATGTGAGCTGCAGCTGGATACAGGATTTCTCACTGCTGCCCCTGGGTCATGTGACCTGCAGCTGAATACAGGATTTCTCACTGCTGCCCCTGGGTCATGTGACCTGCAGCTGAATACAGGATTTCTCACTGCTGCCCCTGGGTCATGTGACCTGCAGCTGAATACAGGATTCCTCACTGTGCTTCACCTGGTCATGTGACCTGCAGCTGAATACTGGATTTCTCACTGCGGCCCATTGTTCATGTGACCTGCAGCTGAATACATGATTTCTCACTGCTGCCACTGGGTCATGTGTCCTGCAGCTGAATACAGGATTTCTCACTGCTGCCCTGGTCATGTGACCTGCAGCTGAATACATGATTTCCCACTTCTGTCACTGGTTCATGTGACCTGCAGCTGAATACAGGATTTCCTCACTGCTGCCCCTGGGTCATGTGACCTGCAGCTGAATACAGAATCCTCACTGCTGCCCCTGGGTCATGTGACCTGCAGCTGAATACAGGATTTGTCACTGCTGTCACTGGCTCATGTGACCTGCAGCTGAATACAGGATTTCTCACTGCTGCCACCGGTTCATGTGACCTGCAGCTGAACACAGGATTTCTCACTGCTGCCCCTGGGTCATGAGACCTGCAGCTGAATACAGGATTCCTCACTGCTGCCCCGGCTCATGTGACTGCAGCTGATACACAGGATTTCTCACTGCTGCCCCTGGTCATGTGATCTGCAGCTGAATACAGGATTTCTCACTGCTGCCACTGGGTCATGTGACCTGCAGCTGAATACAGGATTTCTCACTGCTGCCCCTGGGTCATGTGACCTGCAGCTGAATACAGATTTCTCACTGCTGCCCTGGGTCATGTGACCTGCAGCTGAATACAGATTTCTCACTGCTGCCCTGGGTCATGTGACCTGCAGCTGAACACAGGATTTCTCACTGCTGCCCCTGGTCATGTGACCTGCAGCTGAATACAGGATTCTCACTGCTGCCACCGGGTCATGTGACCTGCAGCTGAACACAGGATTTCTCACTGCTGCCACTGGGTCCTGTGACCTGCACTCTGAGCTTCCGAAACACACAACTTGGTTGTGTGACCCGGAAGTAAATCTTTCTGTGCATTCCTATGGGAGGGTCATAGTCAGTTCCACAGGAATGTATAAAGAGCCAGACTTCCTGTCAGCGTCAAAAGCAGAGTGTCTTTCAGCCAGTCAGAGTGCAGGTCATGTGACCTAACAGAGACTGTTGCATCAGCCAGAAATCCTGTGTCCAGCTGCAGGTAAGCAACATTACTCACTCTACCTGAAAGCAATTTATGATGAACTAAGGGGAAAAAATGAGTGCTCCTTTAAGTAAAATTCCTGCTTTTATTGTTATGGAATTTTTGGGCCCCAAATTTTGTTGGTTTTTTTTAACGCATATTCGTAGTGTCACAGCTTTGTTTGTGTAAGACTGAGCTCCAATTGCCCTGCATGGATTCACATTGAACCCCTCCCACTGTTTCTAAAACAAATAAGTTCTTTAAAATACTACAGTATGCCGTCAGCTTAATAGCTCCCTCGAGTGGTGGCTGCAGGTAACAAGATTGTTTAGATGTCTAGTGCGGGAGTTTGGAGCTTTGTATCAGAAAACCAATTTTGAATGTCCCCATAAAAAAATCAGCTTCCAGGCAGACAAGGTCCTGGGACATGGGGGGGGGGGGGCGCGAGGGGAGGGCGAAATGCGCCTGGGATACCAATCCAAAAATCAGCCCGGGTCTTTTTTCAGCAACAATGTCCTCGGATACAATGTTTTCCCGAGACAATTTTCCTCCCGGGATACAATTTTCCAGCAGACAATGTCCTCGGGTTACAATGATTCCAGCAGACAATCTGTCCTCGGGACACAATGTTTTCGCAGACAATTGGTCCTCGGGATTACATGTTTTCCAGACGACAGCATCCTCGGGTACAATTGTTTCCAGCAGGACAGCATCCTCGGGATACATTGTTTCCTGATGACAACGTCCTCGGGGTACCAAAGGTTCCGGCAGTCATGTAATTTTATTGGTGTTAATTGTTATATTGTGCCGCACTCAACCTTACAACGAATTGTCACGGAACTCTGCGATCTGCGATCATGTGATGGGAGTTCAGAAGGATTATGGAAACATTTTACTTGTAAAAATCTGTGTTAGTGAGGAGGTATGCAGTGATTGGGTGTTCTATAGCGACTCTCTACCAGTACGTGCTCGGGTACTAACTTGCTCTTGTACTGCTCCCGCTTAATCATGTAATTAGTGTAGGTTTGGTATGCAGTGATTGGTGGTCTCATAGGCTCTCTTCAGTACAGTGCTGGTACACATGTCCTGTACTGGCTCCTTTATATGTGTATTGTGTGGGTTGACATGCAGTTGATGGGTGGTCTACAGCGCCTCTCTACTGTTCCAGTGCCTTTAGGTTACTACTTGTCCTCGTACATGCTATTACATGTAATTAGTGAGGTACATGCAGTGATTCGGCGGTCTATAGCGCCTCTCTACAGTCAAGTAAGACTACATTGTCCTGTTTACCTGACTGCCTTACTGTTATTAGTGAGGTGAATCCAGTTGATTGTGTGGTCTTATAGCGGTCTCTCTACAGTTACAGTGCGGTAACTACATGTCCTGTTCTGCTCTTACATGCTATTCAGTGAGGTGCTGCACGTGATTGGTGGTCCTATAGCGCCTTCCTACAGTACAGTGCAGTACTACATGTCTTGTACTGCCCTCTTACATGTATTAGTGAGGTGTATGCAGTGATTGGCGGTCTCATAGGCCTCCCCTACAGTTCCTACCAATGTGGTACTTACAGGTAATGTACTGCTCTTACTCATGTGTATTTGTGAGTTTGCATGCCCAGTGATGGTCTATACCTCCTCTCTACCATGTACAGTTGCCCGGTACTACATGTCCTGTACATGCTCCTTCATGTATAGAGGTATGAGCCAGATCCTTTGGCACCAGCAGGTCTTGAGGACCCCATTTTCTGGTCCTTCTGTGTATAAAGTTCCATGACTGTTTGAAAGCTCCTTTCCTCACTAATAGTCAGTGAATTTCCAGCCTCCGCAGCTCTCTCTGATGCTATTATAGAAAGGTCGCGCTGTATTCTGGTTCAGTATTTGTGTATTCTCTGGCCATCTCTCTTTCTAACATATTTTAGGTGGACTCTTTTTGGGACCAGTTTTCCATCGAGTTCTGGTCTCATCATACAACGGTCGTCCCAGAACCAATGAATATTGTTTGTTGAAGAATTTGTTTGGTAAATAATGTTACAATCCGGAGAGATACAGTATCGGAGGGAGTGCACTCTATACCGCCATGTAGTCCTCCTGCAGCATGGCCGCCTGCTTTATACAATGGGTGACAGCCGTCCAGTAATAAGACCTTCCTGCGAAGCCTCAGCCAGTTGTACATTCTGCTGTCTTCTTGGCACAGCTGTTTCGGGGGCCTCATACAGGGGAACGAAGCTCGTACAAGTTCCTGGATTGCTGGTAACATGCGGGTAGTAACGCGGAGCGCTTCGTTACTCATGGCCGGTCGGTTTCCACTTACTGACAGGTCTAATAGAGACGGGCCGGGATTGTTAGGAGCCGTCCAGGACGTGTTCCAGCTCTTGGAGAGTCTCATAAATCGCCTCCTGTCATAGCATTGTCGCTCCGAAAATCCACATTGGTGTCACAGGGCGAGCGCCGCGCCTCTAATGAGCAGTAAAGGGAAGCTGCGCAGCTCCGCGCGCCGCCGGAGCCATCGACAACATCAGATGTTTTCCTTGGAACGGTGAAGCGAGTACATACGGCGCTTAATCCGCAGCACATGGGGCCACCCGACACCGGAGACTCCCTCAGAAAGGGCGGTTTTGGGGGTTGCTGTTTCCAGCGCGCCCTGCGCCCCTCTCCACTGGTCCGGATGTCTGACACATGTTCTGATTTGTCCTGTATTAATGCATGATATGCGGACAGTGATAACAGAGGGGCGTCGTTAGCTCCTGGATAGCGGTGCAAAATCTGCAACGGCCGCCCCCGCCATGGAACATTTGGGGACACTATGGCATAACCACATAGCCACAGCGGCTGCTACTGGGCCCAGGGATGAAGGGGGCCAATCAGATACAAGAACTTTGGGCCTTGTGTGTGAAAGCTGTCCTTGTTGTCCATAGCAACCAATCAGAGCTCATAGCGACCAATCAGAGCTCATAGCGACCAATCAGAGCTCATAGTGACCAATCATAGATCATAGTAACCAATCAGAGCCCATAGTAACCAATCAGAGCCATAGCAACCAATCAGGCCTATCAGCAAGCAACCCAGAGCCATAGCCACCAATCAGAGCCATTGTAACCAATCAGAGCCCTCAGCGACCAATCAGAGCCCATAGAGACCAATCAGGGCCCATAGCCGCCAATCAGAGACATAGCCACCAATCAGCGCCCATAGCCACCAATCAGAGCCCATAGCGACCAATCAGAGCCCATAGCGACCAGTCAGAGCCCATAGCCACCAGTCAGAGCCCATAGCCACCAGTCAGAGCCCATAGCCACCAGTCAGAGCTCATAGCAATCAATCACAGCCCATAGCCACCAATCAGAGCCCATAGCCCACCAAATCAGAGTCATAGCCACCAATCAAGAGCTCATAGCAATCATTCAACTGCCCATCAGCACTCCAATCAGAGCCCATAGCGGACTCTGAGCCACTAGTAAACAATCAGCAGCTCCCATAGCGACCAATCAGAGCCCATAGCCACCAATCAGAGCCTATTGCCACCAATCAGAAGCCTCATATAGCTACCAATCAGAGCCCATAGCTACCAATTCAGAGCCATAGCTACCATAATCAGAAGCCTTAAGACACCAATCCAGAGCCCTCATAGCGACCAACATCAGAGCTCATCGCCACCAATCAGAGCTCAATAGTAAAACCAATCAGAGCTCATAGCCACCCAATCAGAGCCCATAGCCACCAATTCAGGAGCCCCATAGCACCAATCAGTGCCTCGTTAGCAAACCAATCAGAAACTTCATTGCGACCACAATTGAGCCCACGCGACCAATTAAGAGGCCTATGCAAAACCGATTCAGGGCTAATACAACCTTTCAGGGCTTATAGTAACCAATCAGAACCCATAGTAACCAATCAGAGCCCATAGTAACCGATCAGAGTTCATAGCAGCCAATCAAAGCCCATAGCAACCAATCAGAGCCCATAGTAACAAATCAGAAACCATAGCAACCAATCAGTGCCCATAACAACCAATTAGAGCCCATAGGAACCATAGACTATAATGGGAAACCACAAATGAAAATTCTATGTGGGTCAAATGTTAAAAAAACACGTACGTGCACCACGTTTGTGGGTTTTTTTCAGGACATTTACTCTTTGGTGTAAATTATGTATTCAACATATGGGATAAATGTTGTAGATTGGGATTTTACGGACCCGGTGATACCTGTTATGTGTAACTTTATTTTTTTCTATTCTTTGATTTGTAAAATAGCAAAAAAGGGGGATGATTTGAACTTTTAAAATTTTCACTGAGTGCACACTGTGTTTCAACACACGTCAAAACATATATGTTATAACGTATACATTAAACATATGCCAAACGTGCGCTATTAGGGGAACACTTTTCTATTGGCTGTCCCCTGTTTTTCCCTGCAGTTTGATTGGATAGCTTTGTTTATATATTTATGATGGATACAAAACGTATACATATGGCAAACATGGGGCACAAAACGCAAGGATCCGTTTTCCATTGACGTACATTGTAGAAAAAACGTATACTGTAACGCAGACCTGGGCATTGAATGGGCTGCTAGCTAGCAGTCCGAATGTGGCCCCGGGTATGCTGTAACATATAAATTTTTTAAACTTGAGAAAGTGCAACGCCGGACGTCCTCCATCTTTTAAAATTAAAGGCATATTTGACGAGAAGTGTGGAAACAGACACTGACAATGCACATTGCACATTCATCCGGCTAGATGAGTCAATTAACGCGGTAATGCATCCGTTTTTACCTACGTCAGAACGGATCCGTCACCCATCCTCTTAAAGAGAACCTGTCACATAGGTTATGCCCCCCTTGACTTTGGGACAGCACAAGCCGCTGTCCAGAAACCTGCTGTTTCCAGCGCTGTGTCCTTATTACTGTAAGATGCTTGCAGTTTTCGTGTATTTAATGCTCTCAAATCCTGCGTTTTCAGCCAGAAGAGTCATTCGGAGAGTGCTTCAGAGTGTCTGTTTTTTTCAAACCCCGCCCACCTGAGGCTAGCCCCACCCACCTCAACGATAAACCTTATCTACTTTGAATAGGTAGAAGGATGAAATTACAACATGTGGAATAAACTGTCAGTGGGCGGAGCTAGCCTTTGGTGGGTGGAGCTAACACTGCTCATGAATAAGATTTAAGGGGTAAATACTCCTAAATACTCCAGCATCTTACAGAATAAGGGGCCACAGCACTGGGAACAGTGTCTCGACACTACTTGTGACTGTCTAGCAAGGGTTTAAAGAGAACCTGTCACATAGGTTATGCCCCTTGCTGAGCGGGCAGCACAAGCCAGTGTCAGACCTGCTGTTTTCAGCGACTGTGTCCATTATTCTGGAAGATGCGTAAGGTTTTAAGTAGAAGGACTTTTAATCTTCAATCCTGCAGTTAGTTTTCAGCCAAGTTAATAAAGAGTCAGAAAGTCCATTTTTTTTGATGCCCGCCCACCTCAACATGATTAAACCTGTTACTTTGAATAGGTTTAGACAACAATGTGATTAACTGGTAGGTGGGCGGGGCGTCTAAAATCCTGATTCATGAATAATTTTGAGCATTAAATGCTCTAAAATGCTGCATTTAAGAATAAGGGACACCGGTAGTGCTGGAAAACAGCAGGTCTGATGGACACTGGCTTGTGCTGCCCTCAGCAAGGAGGGCATCACCTATGTGACAGGTTTCCTCTAAGCGCATGCGGAGCCGCTTCATCCCAGGCAGGAAGGAGGCGCAAGAAGACATGCAGGGGGCTGAATCTTCCATTGGGGGGCCCTATGTGCCTTATTTGTCCAGGGCACCGGAATACCTTGTCCCAGTCCTGCGTGCATCATACACATGGCTGCGCATTGTTTGACACGTTATACCCTACACAATTAGCAGTATAAGTATAGGCAAAAAGTGTCCAGCAAGCACGATGCGATGTATATAATTGTCAAAAATGTGTTCAAATACTAATAAAAACAACCACTAATATATATCATAGTACCATCCCTATTAGCCGAGCACGATGTAAAAGGTGTAAAAATATGAGACACACAGGAAAGTCCCTGCTAACGCGTTTCAGGCAAAACTAACGTGCCCTTACTCATAGCGATGAGTTAGTTTTGCCGGGGACTTTAATGTGTTTCTCATATTTTTTCACCTTTCACATTGCTCATGTTTTGAGTGGTTGTTTATATTAGTATTTGAATAAATTTTTGACAGTTTTATACATTGGATTGTGCTTGCTGGACACTTTTTGCCTATACCTGTTGTTCTGCTTGGTAAAGATCTCCGTCTGCACCACGTCTGCATCAAGTACAACATCGTTCCCTGTACCGGATAAAAGGCATAAGATAATAGGCAGCAAATAACGCTCAAAAAAAGACGATACATGGAAAATAAAGACGCGCGTGTTAAAAGCCTGCGTGAATACAAACAATGCTTACGAAAAATTGCTAAAACATAAAAAAAAGTGGTGTGAACAGGGCCTTACTGAGAAGAGAGGCGCAGGGGCCCAGGTGTGAGCTTAAGCTGTGGGAAGAGAAAATTTAGCAAATCTCTGACAAATCCTTTCCTTGCCCACACAATAGACATTGCGGGCAGCCTGCGGGAGGGAAAGGTCGCGCTTTTTGTTCGCTATGAAGTATTCTGTCGGAAAACTTTCCGTGACCCGCCGGGTTCGCCTTCTTGTCAAGGGGCCGTTGTTGAATTGATGTTTGATTTATTCAGCGGGCAAATAAAAATACTAATGGGCAATGTGTTTTCTTGGACTTTCAGGTGATAAAGCAGGAAGACAGCCGGTGCCCACATCCCCGCCGGCCTCGGAGAAAAGGCAGCTCGGCCTCTTAGCATCGGAAGCACACAATAGTACCCTGTTCCAGCAACAGCACGGCCTAACCCGGGCCAGAGATCAGCTCCAGGGGCAGAGGTTCAAAGCCGCCGCTTGTTGACATTCATTTTCCGAGGCTGAAAGAAATCATTTTTAAGGAGTTTTTTTTCCCTCCTGAAAAGGGGAAGAAGGATCTGGGTGTAATATCTGCCTGTTTTTTTTCTTTTCTGGATGAATGCAGTCTTTGGGGCCGTCCAAAGAGCGTCAAGCCAAAAAAAAAAGTGGTAATACTACTAATTATGCAGCGCGCAGAGCTGCAACATGGGTTTCCTTGGCTGTCAATGTGAAATGTGTGCCAGTTGGTAATAATGCTGCTTACATCCAATTTCAGCTGTGTGTCGGCGCCATAGACCTGTACATAACAGAAGGTGAATATATATATATATACCTACGGTGTATATAGCAAGTAATAGGGATTACAGTACAGTGAGCGCTGCAGTGCAGTGACAAACGCTAAGCCACTATTCGTGTATGTTCACACGCGGCAGAATTGTTGCAGAAATTTCTATCATCGCAAATCTGCTCCATTGATCTGAACATGCATTGATTTCTGCAAACCCTCAAGCAGATGCATAAGCCGGCTGCAGAAATCTCTGGAATTGCAAATTGGTGTCATTCATCTGGAAGTGCATGGATTTCTGCAAACACCCATTCAGAGGAATAAGAGAGTTGCAAAAATTTCTGCCATTGCAAATCAGTTCCATCATCCTGAATGTGCATTGATTTCTGCATTTTCCCCATGAGTTTTTTAGGTTTGGGTGGCAGAAATTTTTTTCGTCATGCAATCTTTTCCGCATTATGTGAAATTGATTTTTTGAAAAACCCCTGGGGGAATGAGAGTGAAAAAAAATGTACCATTACAAATCAGTTCCTCTTTCTGAATGGCATTGTTTCTCAAACCCATGCCAAAAATATTTTTGGCAGGGTTGAAAAATTTTTTTTTGTTAATTAAAACAATCCATTCATTTAAATGTGCCTTGATTTTTGAAAAACCCCCGCAGATTTTTTTAAATTTTCAGAAATTTTTTTTCAATTTCAGTTCCATTGTTGAATCGGTTTTCTGCATTAATTTTATGGTTTTTGCCCAAAATTTTAAGGAGAAACAATTGAAATTTTATTTTAAAAAAAATAAAGGGGTTTGGAAGGGGATTTTTTTTTGCTGTTCATTATTCATGGATTTCGAAAAACCCAAAGCGATTTAAAAAACCTTTTAGAAATTCTGAATTTAAAATTTCACATTTAAATCCTGATTTTTGCAAACCATGCAGAGGTTAAAATGTTTTAGGATTTGAACTTGCTTTCCATTGGTCCCGAATTTAGGATATTTCTGCAAACCCATTTTATGACACAGAATTTTTGCAATTTTAATCGTTTAAGAATCGGATTTTTTTTGCATTATGTGCAGGATTTTTGCAAAAACAATGCGATTATAAAAAAATTTTTCAGAAATTTCTGCAAATTTCAAACGGTTTCAGCCCTCGAAAATTCGCTGATTTCTGAAAAACCCCCCGCAGGGTATAAAATCGTTTTAGAAATTTCTGCAATTGCTATTCCATTGGTCTGAATCAGGATATTTCTGCATTACAAAAGTGGTTTTTGCAAAACCCCATGCATTGAAGGGAAAACCCCTGAGACATTTTTTTCAATTGTGAATCCGTTCCATACACAATCAGTTTTTTTTTCTTGCATTATGTGCATGGATTTCTGTCAACTTCATGCATATGAATAAGACAGCTGCAGAAATGTTTGCAATTGGAAAAACAGTTTCCCCACAAACCAGGATTTTTTGTTGTTGATTACGTGCCCTGGATTTTCTGCAAACTTATGCTATGGCAAGACAGTGCAGACTTTTGCAATTTCAAAACCCTTCCATAAACCCAACAGGTTTTTTTTTTTTTTTTTTGATTATGTGCATGGTTTTGCAAAAAAACAATGCGTAATAAACGTTCAGAAAATTTCTGCAATTGAAATCTTTCGCTTTGAACATTCACTGATTATTGCAAAACCCATTCAGATTCCATAAATTTCTGCCCCGAATCTGCGGTGTGTAAATCCCTAAAGAGGGGTGAGAATTCCTTTGTATTTCCGTGCTGGGTCACCTGGAGTATGTATTGTGCAATGTTGGGTTGTGTATATAGTGTCTGTTGTTTTCCCCAAATTTTGGGGATTTGGCATGGAGAATTATCGTGTCCGCTCTCCCCACTGTCCTGTCGCTTGCAGGATAAGGGACACATTGCGTCTTAATCCCCGCGGTGAGACAGATGTGTGGACAGATGCATCTGTGTTTGATGAGTCCTCCTGCTGCACATGGAAAAAAAAAAAAAAAACACTTTATCTCCAAGAGTTGTGGAGAGAGCCGGGCCCCCCTCCTGCTGCTCATCTATTTAGCCCCGGGGAGAAGCCGCTTTTTTTTTCTTTCCTCTTCTTTCTTGTTCCTGTCTTTTTTTTTTTCTTTGTTGATTTTGGGCACTTTTATGTTGTTTTTTTTTTCATTTCTATTCTTTGCTTTTGTGCGACTTTTTGAAAATTTCGAGCAACTACGCAGTCCTCAAGTGCCTAAGTAAAAAATATAGGAAGGATTCCTTTGAATGTATGTATATAAATGTCCTGGGAGGTTGGTGATTATTTTATTTTTTTCCTTTTTTTTTTTTCTTTTTAATACCTGCCAAATAACTTCCCTTTGACTTTAATGGGGTAACTTTTTTTAGCCGGTTTTGGGCTTCAAAACAGTGACCACCATGAGTACAATGGGGTCCTGTATCCTTAGGGCTCATTATTAGTGTCCCGGGATGTTAATAGTAACACGTACGGTCAATTGACTTTGTCTTAAAAGGGAAATTTTATTCCATATTCAACCCTTTGGGGGGTTAAAGGGGGGAATTTATTGCACTCTTTGTGCCAGGGCCGGGACGGGCGTCTTGGACTTTGACAGTTACCCCCCAATTGCCTGGAGCAGGGTCCTGACCTCACAGGAGTAGGTGGCAGATACGGCCGGGGGCACCTGCTGGGACGGATCATTTCTGTAGTTTCCAGCAGGGATGTTGGTTTCCATACAGGAGGGTCCTGCTTCTTTGAGAGTAGTGTTGTTCCAATAGGTCTCTTGCTTTTCAGCACTGCTGCAAAACTATAGCATTCAGTGGCTCTGTTACTACAAACTTGCTTTCCAGCACTGTTGCAAACCAAGAGTTCATTGTTTCTATAGAAGTCTAAACTCGCTTTCGAGCACTGCTGCAAAACTATAGCGTTCAGGAGTTCTTTGTACAAACATTTTGGCCAAACTTGTTAAGATATTTGGGAATGTTTGTGGCATGGTTTTTATTTTCCCTGAACCCAAACTCCATTAGAGTATATGAGGAAAAAATGTAATATTCTGGTTTCTGGAAAGCACCTTCCATAGCCAGTTGCCTCCAAATTGCATAGAATAAGGGTTAACCCATATCTTCCACCCCCATCTCCTAATCTGTTAACCCTAACCCTATACCCAACCCTTTGAAAAGTACCTGCAGCAGCCAAATGCTTCCAAACCCATAACCACTACCCACAAACCCTGAGACCTGAACCCCTAACTATCATTCCAAACCTTGGAAAAGCACCTTAAACATCTAAGCCTACAAATTACACAGAGTAGGGGTTAATATGTCACCTCTACCATCAACCCCTGAGCCCCCAACCTTTTATCTCCAACCCTAACCCTCTGGAAAGCACCTACAACAGTCAAATGCTACCAAACCCATAACCTCTACCCCCAACCCCTGAGACCTGAACCCCTAACTATAACTCTAAAGCTCAGAGAAGCACCTTGAGTAGCCAAAAGCCTATAAATCACATGGAGTAGGGGTTAACCCATCACCTTTACCCTCAAACCTTGAGCCCCTAATCTCTAGCTCTCTGGAAAGCACCTACAGCAACTTAATGCCTCCAAGTTTCATGGGGTTAGGGTTAGCCTATGATCTCTACCCCCAATCCCTAAGCCTTCAACTCCAATCTCAAACCCAAACTCCTAACCCTTGAAAAGCCTCTATCAATTAGCAAATGCTTCGCTAGTTTTACATGGGGTAAGGGTTAAACGATCATCTAAGCCCCCAACCCCTAATTCTAAACCTCGGAAAAACGCCTTCATCAGCCAAATCCTTCTAAACTAAATTTGCAGGTTATAAAGACAAACCCATCCACAACCCTGAGACCCCAAACCTAAACCCATTTCCCCATAAAATTGGAAAAAGTACCTACAGTACCAAAATGCCTCCAAATTACATCAGATAAAAGTCAATCCATCAACTCGACCCTTGAGCCCCCAACCCTTAATGTCTAACCCTAACTCCAAATCCTTTGGAAAGCCCCTACAATAGCAAAATGCCTTCACATTACATGGGGTAAGGGTTAAACGATCACCTAAGCCCCCAACCCCTAAATCCAAACTTCGGAAAACACCTTCAGCAGCCAAATTCCTCTAAACTGCATGGGATAAAGGTCAACCCATCCTCTACACTCAACATCCATCAAGCCCTAACCCCATTTCCCAACCATTGTTGGTAGAGTAGACCACAGTACCAAAATGCCTCCAAATTACATCAGATAAAAGTCAATCCATCAACTCGACCCTTGAGCCCCCAACCTCTTCTTAACCCGATACTCCGCTCTAGAACATTGGAGATAGGCGCCCACTTCAGCAATCAAAAGCCTCAATTTACATGGAGTAAGGGTTATCCCATCACCTCTACTATCATTCCCTCTACACTATAATCCTCTAGAAAGCACTTACAGCAGACATAAAGGCCCTCCAATAAACAGGGGTTGAGGCGCAGAACCCCTCGTGAACACAAGTTTGGTCAAGATTTAGTTGAACCAAATTGAATTGCCGTTTTTCGGGTTGAGTGTAACCGTGACCTGGCTCTGAAGAGCAGCACTATTTGGGAGGATCCAATGCCCTCTCCTGTTGGTACCTCTCGTGTCTGCCGCCTGCTCGCAGGGTTCAGTCCTCGCCTCTTCTCTCCTACGAAGGGGGGTGTTTGGGTTTTGGGACACTGGCTTGGTTTACTTGGCTGGAGGCACGGTTTTGGATCATTTCATCGGGGGTGGTGACCTGGGAGGCCCAGAGGTTATGGGACCCAGTTGAGTCAGGACATTGGTGACGGATACAGCAGAATTTCTCTGGGTTTAGATGTATAGATCGGACAATAATAGCAGGGGGGATACTGAGCATGTGCAGACGACCTGTGTTCTGGCAAAATCACTTATATTATTGTAAAGGGGCACTCCGTCCACATGCAGGGAGGAGCTTTACAACTCAATTATAGTAAGAAGGTTGTATGAGATTGGAAAAGCTTCTTACCCAAACAGCGCCACTTTTGTCCACTGTTTATATCTGGTATTGCATCTGTGACCCGCACATGAGATGGGTCTGATGGGTCTGGAATCTACCTTCGAGGTATCGTCACCGCTCCCCGGTCCTGCCACTGACTCCCAGATTGGCGCCCACAATATTGTGGCACATTCCTATTGAAGTGAGGGTGGATGACCTGCAATACCACACATAACCAGTGAACAGGTGAGGTGCTGCTTCTGGGTGGAGGAAAGCTGCGAAGCCAAGTAAATAATCAAAACTCGACTTATGTTGTTTGAATAGTCGCACTCAGCGCGCGACTGTGATATTAGCTATGTATTTCGTTCAAGATAACATTTTTACCACTTAAAGTTCACAATACCTCGCCTCCTTTAAGCTCTGTGTCCACTCGTGTATCAAAACTATAGCATTCAGAGTTTGTATGCAAGTCCAAACTCGGTTTCCAGCACTGCTGCAAAACTGTAGCCACTCCGAACCCCTCGCCGCGCCTCCTCCCTGCCACCCCCCAGCATTGTCGACAATGTCTACAACTTGCTTTTCAGCATTGCTACAAAACTATAGCATTCAGTGGCTCTGTTACTCCAAACTCGCTTTCCAGCACTACTGCAAATCAAGAGTTCATTGTTTCTATGGAAGTCTAAACTCTCTTTCAAGCACTGCTGCAAAACAATAGCATTCAGAGTTTGTTTGCAAGTCTAAATTCGCTTTCCAGCACTGCTGCAAAACAATAGCATTCAGAGTTTGTTTGCAAGTCTAAATACGCTTTCCAGCACTGCTGCAAAACTATAGAGTTCATTGTTTGCATGGAAGTCTAAACTCGGCTTTCAGCACTGCTGCAAAACTATAGCATTCACTGGCTTTGTTACTCCAAACTCTCTTTCCAGCACTGCTGCAAAACTATAGCGTTCAGTGGTTCTATGTTAGTCCAAACTCCTTTCTAGCACTGCTGCAACATTAGAGTTCAGTGGATGTATGTAATGTAATGACTCTTAAAGAATCCTTAAAGAGTCCCAGAATTAAAGGGTCTAATGTCCATCAGTTCATTCCTGCTGTCAGTGACCACTGCTGTAACGTTTTTTCCCTCTCGGCTTATGCAATATGTTTCTAAACGCAAAAAAAACCCCAAACAACTCTGTGTTGCTGCCGCACAAAGGCTGGGACAGGTTATATAAGCTCTCCCTGTCCCCGATTCCCAGTGGGAAATCCAGCGCTTTCGCCAAATCTAAAGCTGAATGTATTTTCGAAAAGCATAGTACGCATATATATAAATAAGAAAAAAGTAAAAAAAAATACACAAGAATACTTTTAAGATGTCTTCAAAGAAGACAAAAGACTCTACTATTCCTATAGCTTTATTTTACTACATTATATATAGAGTTTATATTTAAATGTTTTATGGCAATTTTACTCTATAATATTTATTGTTTTTGTATTATTCCAATTACTGTGAATTTTAACACCGCCCTTTGTAAATCCCCTTCCCCTGAACACGCTCCATCTCATCTATTGGACTCCTGCGTCGGGCGTCCATGTTTGGGCTGGACACAACCTGTAAACACTTTAAATGTATATTTTTGAGAGAGAATGATTTGTACTATCGGTAATTTACGTTAATGATAAGATCTATATCTACAGATTTATATTTACAGATAAGAAGCCATATGTGTTCTATCCAGATATATAGCAAGTCACTTTCCGTTTACTGCCATTTACTGTGGATTTCCCTGGGGTGGGGGGGCATCTGTCTATGTTAAGGGTGTCAAACTCAAGAGCCCCATCAGCATTATGGTTGCCTCCTATAGAGCATCCTTGGGATGGTGGCTAGGGGCTAGGGTAAGGCACTGTCAGAACTGTGCACTGCGAAATCTCAAGATGGACCGACAACTGTCTTGTGGGGTCGTCACCTCTACTAAGCGTTGGCTGTGCCCTCGTGGGAAAGTGGAGAGTCAGTCCTTTTGTGTCCGGGACTTTCTAATCCTTGCTGCGGGTGCTGGCGCCACCACCTCTACTAAGCGTTGGCTGTGCCTTCTAGGGAAAGAGAAGAGTCGGTCCTATTGGGTCCAGGCCTGGTCTATCCTTGCTCTGGGTGCTGGCGCCACCATCTTTACTAAGCGCTGGCTGTGCCTTCTCGGGAAAGTGGAGAGAATGTCCTTCTGGGATCAATTCTCATCTATCCTTGCTCCGGGTGCTGGCGCCGCCATCTTTACTAAGTTAAGGCTGTGCCTTCTGGGGAAAGAGAAGAGTCGGTCCTTTTGGGACCAGGCCTTGTCTATCCTTGCTGGTGCCGCCACCTTTACCAAGCATTGCCTGTGCCCTCTGGGGAAATAGGATAGTCGGCCCTTTTGGGTCTGGGTCTTGTCCATCCTTACCCCAGTTGCTGGACCCAACACCTCTACTGAGCGCTGGTTGTGCCCTCTGGGGAAATAGGATAGTTGGTCCTTTTGGGTCTGAGCCTTGTCTATTCTTGCTCTGGGTGCTGGAGCCGCCATCTTTACTAAGTTTTGGTTGTGTCCTCCTGGGAAATAAGATAGTCGGTCACTTTTGTTTTTTGGGTCGCTGTGCCCTGTTCCATACCACTTTTTGGCCCCAAACACCTATACCTGTAGCGCTCGGCTGATGCCCTGACGGGCAAAAAGAGATGATTGTTGGTCCATTGGACGTCCGGCTTCCCGCCATCCTTGCTCCCTGTATAAGAGCACACGGGGGCCTTTTAGAATAATGCGGTGGCCGGATTTGGCTCATGGGCCTTGAGTTTGACACACGCAGTCTACATGAAATACAAAGCAATGTAGTCACCCCTTCTATATACATCTCCTAGAAGTTATCTGGTATCTTTAGTGCAGAATTAGCAGCTTTTCACAGGCTGGGCTCTATTTTCCAAAGAAAAAATTGCGGCATCAAACCGTCCAATCAGATCTCCAATCAGATACTTTTTTTTTTTTCCAAAAAGAGCTCCACACCCGTCTACAGATTATATTTCATATTGCAACCGGTGTCCAACTTAATGAATGGCACCATCCATAGGGTTTGTCTGTTATTGTAGTATATCACAAGGCATTATGGGAAAGGAGCTCAGAAGCTCAAGCACCCTCTATTTGGATGTAAACAAAATCTGCAATTTGATTTTGATCCATGGGTCTTTGTTTGGATAAGCAAAAGGGATATTTTGCCAAAGCCATCATCCACCACTATAGACAAGCTCGTTTAGGGGTGTTTGCCCCTTGTTCAGTAGCCCCGAAAACGGCTGTCTACAGATGGGTGAGCTGGATGGTCTAAATGTCCACCATTTTTACTTTCCAAGAAGAAACCAGTGGAGTCAAAATCAAATTGAGGATTTGTTACATCCAATAGAGGGCACTTGAGCTTCTCAGCTCCTTTCCTATAATGCCTTGTGATATGCAGATGCTTCGTGGAGTGCAAAAGGCAATTTTGAATCTCCACACGCCTATATAGCACTCTACCTACAGAAATCTTCCCTTTCTGTTTTTCCAGATCAGCCACTAAGGTACAATACCAGATATATCCTATGGACGGGTGTGGTGCTGTTCATGGAAACAAACAGCCATGTTTTTTGATCTTATACAACCCCTCAAAGGGGAGCAATGATGCAAAATCCCTTTCTGAGGCCGGCTCACAGCTCGCTACAAGCCGACCTCAGAGGACGGCGAGATGGCCGCACATGCGCAAGTTTCCTCGGTCTTTTCCATGGCAGTCCTGATTATAGCCGCGCGAGTGTGGTCATGTAAATTCGGAAGTACCATAGATGTGAATGGGGGAGATCTGCGCAAGCACGGCCCATTCTCGTAGCGACCTGTGGAGCAGCCTCAGAAAGGGATTTTGCTTTTAGCCGCCCGTGAATAACATTTCTTTTTGCACTTTTTTCTGAAAAAAAACACCAATAAGGGAAATTTTTCTAACAACCAAAAGAAAATAAGGTGGTGTTGCCCCTAGCATGCCTCCTAATAGTGGGACAATCCCACAAACCAGACTGCAGAAGGGTGGGCTTCATGCAAACCCTCCCCAAAAGTGGGCATTGAGGGCATTCCCATGCATTTTAGGGTTTGTTCTTGATACAGGGCTTAAGATTCCCAATTTTGGCATTTAAAGTGGTTGTCTATGATTAGAAAAAAACCTGCCTTCTTCCAAAAACAGCGCCACCTCTGTCACAGGATGCGTCTGGTATTGCATTCACTTCCATTCACTTTAATGGAACTGAGCTGCAATACCAGACACATCCTGTGACAGAGGTGGCGCTGTTTTTGAAAGAAAGCAGCCATATTGTATTCACTTCCATTCACTTCAATGGAACTGAGCTGCATACAGACCATCCTGTGACAGAGGTTTGGGGCTGTTTATGAAAGAAAGCAGCCATCAATTGTATTCACTTCCATTCACTTCAATTGAACTGAGCTGCAATACCAGACACATCCTGTGACAGAGGTGGCGCTGTTTATGAAAGAAAGCAGCAATATTGTATTCACTTCCATTCACTTCAATGGAACTGAGCTGCAATACCAAACACATCCTGTGACAGAGGTGGCGCTGTTTATGAAAGAAAGTAGCCATATTGTATTCACTTCCATTCACTTCAATGGGACTGAGCTGCAATACCAGACACATCCTGTGACAGAGGTGGCGCTGTTTATGAAAGAAAGCAGCAATATTGCATTCACTTCCATTCACTTCAATGGAGCGGAGCTGCAATACCAAACACATCCTGTGACCGAGGTGGCGCTGTTTTTGAAAGAAAGCAGCCATATTGCATTCACTTCCATTAATCTCAATGGAACTGAGCTGCAGTACCAGACACATCCTGTGACAGAGGTGGCGCTGTGTATGAAAGAAAGAAGCCATATTGCATTCACTTCCATTCACATCAATGGAACTGAGCTGCAGTACCAGACACATCCTGTGACAGAGGTGGCGCTGTTTATGAAAGAAAGCAGCCATATTGCATTCACTTCCATTCACTTCAATGGAACTGAGCTGCAATACCAGACACTTCCTGTGACAGAGGTGGCGCTGTTTATGAAAGAAAGCAGCAATATTGCATTCACTTCCATTCACTTCATTGGAACTGAGCTGCAATACCAGACACATCCTGTGATAGAGGTGGTGCTGTTTATGAAAGAAAGCAGCAATATTGCATTCACTTCCATTCACTTCAATGGAACTGAGCTGCAATACCAAACACATCCTGGGACAGAGGTGGCGCTGTGTATGAAAGAACGTAGCCCTAGTGTATTCACTTCCATTCACATCAATGGAACTGAGCTGAAAGTACCAACACAATCCTGTGACAGAGGTGGCGCTGTGTATGAAAGAAAGCAGCAATATTGTATTCACTTCCATTCACTTCAATGGAACTGAGCTGCAATACCAAACACATCCTTTGACAGAGGTGGCGCTGTTTTTGGAAGAAAGCAACCATGTTTTTCTAATCATGGACGACCCCTTTAAAACGTTGGCTGCCGTGTCCAAACAAGCAGCCTATACTCTCCCTTTCTTCCTAACTAGGTCAGATTTGCTGCTAAGGACAACATCACCTGATTCTTCTAAATCGCCCCCCGAATGTCCTATATGTATCAAGGCAGCGACGGGCGACCGTACAATAAGCAGAAAAAGTTAAGGGAATGTTTGTTTTTTTTCTTCAATAATTTTCTACATTAAGGGAATTGTATTTGTGTCTGTAATTCTTCCTTGGAATACGTCACTTATGTCGCGTCGGACCATTATGTAGGAATCTTATGTATCATTGTGAATCTGTGTCGGAACCACTTGTGATGTCGGTTACTGGTCCCCCTCGAAGAGGAGTCAGAACACCCGCGCCTATGTATTTTGGAGTCTGGTGACAACTACTGGTGGGAAACAACCTGTTGAAGCCACCGAGCTTTCCTTTGTCTCTTAGACGACAACGGTGTCGCACTAAACATAGTCAACCTCCATTGTCTTCTGGGGAGGTCGTGTGACAAAAAGCAAAAAGTTGCATCAAAAATCGAACAATGTCGTCAATATCTCCCCGAGCCCGACCCTTTGTACCAGTAAAGTCAACACAAATCCAACATTTCGACCTAGAACAGGTTTTTATCCCGCAGATCTCAACCTAAAAAGTCCCTAAAAAGTATCAAAATGACGTCCACGTTGTGACCCTTCCTGTTGTGGTCTCGTGGTTGATGAGGTTGGAAAAGACCTGGGCCCAGATGCATGGAAGTGGCTGTGTTAGTTTCTTACCACAGAAGTAATGGCGGGCGCCAGGTCCGACCTATTCCTAAAGCATTGATGCCAAAATAAGACCGAGTCCGTCCAACAAGACCGACACGTTTGTCCGTCTGCCTAAGACACCTTCTAGAAGGACAGTTTTCATACATCTGGGCCGTAGAATCCAAAGTATAAGCCTCGGGGAAACAAAGGACGGCAGAGTTGGGAACCACCATTTAATAGTATTGTAGATAAGGTTAGAAAAAGACCCCGGTCCAACGGTGCTGATCCAAAAAAAGCAAAAACCTCTATGAGCCGGAGGCCAATTGCCCTAATTATTGCAAAACCTGCTCAACCCGATGGAAAGAGAAGATTATAGTTACATAATTACATAATTAATAAGATTGAAAACCACACATAGATCTGTCAGGTCCAACCTATAGCCCTACAGTGTTGATCCAGAGAAAGGTAAAACCCCCTATGAGGCGGAGGCCAATCGCCCCAAACAAGAGGAGAAATTCCTTCCCAACTCCAAATCTGTCACCAGAATAATCCCTGGATCAACATTCGATCTCCAGAATCCAGTCCCCAGTGAGATTATATTATACAAGAAAGGCGTCTAAACCCTAATTGAACTCGGTCAATGGCTCCACCAACGCAATCTATTATGGCCCTGAGCTTCATAGTGTCACTGCTCTTACAGTACAGAATCCACCATCACAACCTCTTGTGACCCCGGGCTCCATAGTGTCACTACTTTTATAGTACAGAATCCACCATCACAACCTCTTGTGGCCCCGGGCTCCATAGTGTCACTGCTCTTACAGTACAGAATCCACCATCACAACCTCTTGTGGCCCCGAGCTTCATAGTGTCACTGCTCTTACAGTAAAGTATCCACCATCACAACCTCTTGTGACCCCAAGCTCCATAGTGTCACTGCTCTTACAGTAAAGTATCCACCATCACAACCTCTTGTGGCCCCTGAGCTCCATAGTGTCACTGCTCTTACAGTAAAGAATCCACCATCACAACCTCTTGTGACCCGAGCTCCATAGTGTCACTGCTCTTATAGTAAAGTATCCCCCATCACAACCTCTTGTGGCCCCGAGCTTCATAGTGTCACTGCTCTTACAGTAAAGAATCCACCATCACAACCTCTTATGGCCCCAGTCTCCCTAGTGTCACCGCTCTTACAGTAAAGGATCCACCATCACAACCTCTTGTGGCACCGAGCTCCATAGTGTCACTGCTCTTACAGTAAAGTATCCACCATCACAACCTCTTGTGACCCGAGCTCCATAGTGTCACTGCTCTTACAGTAAAGAATCCACCATCACAACCTCTTGTGGCTCTCGGCTCCATAGTGTCACTGCTCTTACAGTAAAGAATCCACCATCACAACCTCTTGTGGCCCTCAGCGCCATAGTGTCACAGCTGTTACAGTAAAGAATCCACCATAACCACCTCTTGTGGCCCTCGGCTCCATAGTGTCACCGCTCGTACACGAAAGCATCCCCCATCACCACGTCTGGTGCCCCCCCGCTGCATAGTGTCACCGCTCTTACAGTAAAGAATCCACCCTCACCACCTCTTGTGGCCCCACACTCACTAGCGTCACTGCTCTTACAGTAAAGAATCCACCATCCCAACCTCTTGTGGCTTAAGCTCCACTTCAGCCTGCAAAAAATGAGCCCTCACTCAGGTCCATAGGTGGAAAACCCCCAAATTATTGGTGGCAGAAAATGGCGTTGCAGTGCAAATATAAAAAAAAATAGAGAATGTTTTTATTTTTTACTAAAACATCATGAAAACCCGACATATTTGGTGTCACCGGAATCATACCGACCTGCAGAATACAGAGAACACATATTTTTTTCCTGAAGACTGAATGCCATAAAAACAAAGCCCCCGCAAAAATTCCACGTTCCACCACACTTCGAAAAAAAAGTTTCACAGTACAGTATATGGTGCGGTCAATGGTGCCAAAAAACTTGTCCCACAAAAAACAAGCCACAACACATAGAACGTTTATGGGGGTTTCTCAGTAAATTTTATGTTACGGTCAATTGCCATTAAAAACTAAGGAGCACATGTATGAAAACTGTCTAGGTCTAAAACTCGCTTTGTTTCCCATAGTAACCAATCAGAGCTCATAGCCACCAATCAGAGCTCATAGCAACCAATCAGAGCCCACAGCGACCAATCAGAGCCCATAGCCACAAATCAGAGCCCATAGCCACCAATCAGAGCGCCCCTTTCCTTGTTTCAGAGCACTATATGAAATGAGAGGGGCGCTCTGATTGGTTGCTATGGGAAACAAAGTGAATTTTAGACCTGAACAGTTTTCATACATGTCGCCCTAAGTCTTGTCCCGCAAAAAACAAGCCACAACACATAGAACGTTTATGGGGTTTGTCAGTAAATGATATGGTACAGTCAATGGTACCATATAATCTTGTGCCACAAAAAGCTCTCATTTGTCTATGTAGACGGAAAAATTAAAAAGTTATGGCTCCCACCTTTGGGAATATAGACCCCCTGAAAGTCTCAGCTCAGATCCGGTCAGGCTTGCACTGCAATGAAGGTTCACGTTTGAGGAGATGCTGACGTCACTTTGCTATTTTTGATGGGCTTTTTGTGCCGGGTGTTGGACGGACTCGACTTTTCGATGCTGTGGGTTTGTATTTTTTGGGTCTGGGTATCGGTGCGGTACCAAGGGCACAATATGTGTGCAGTAAAGTCGCAGTCAGTGGTCACGTTTCGCAGCTGCAGCTGCAATGTCACACACTTCAGTCCGTTGCTGTGGCCGGGGACGTCGCCCAACATCTCGGCGGATTTTGCAGCAGTAGTTGTCACGAAGCTCCAGACTGTAAGGTTCATTGTGCCGCCATTTCTGGTTCTGCATAGTTTGACTGTTACTTTTGCCTTAATAATTTTCACTTTGATCATAGATACGTGTGTCCTCTTTAGCATTTTTCTGAATTCTACTTAGAAACATGGCTGCTACCTTACAGAAACCGTGCCACCCTTTTTCATGGGTTGAGTCTGGCTCAGCTCCATTGAAATTATTGGGGTTGGCCTGCAATACCACACACAATCTGTGGACAAGGGTGGCGCTGTTTGTGGAAGAAAAAAAAAAGCTATGTCAGAAAAAGCAAGTTTCCAAGCACTGCCCTGGAAAACTAAACTGTGGACCCAATAATCCCAACTCGCCAAATTGTCTGTCCGACGTATGTACTCTTCTGTAACATGTAATCTACCTCATTTTAATAGATGCTTTAAAAGTTGCCTCTGAAGTTGCATGTAAAGTTTATCAAAGGGAATTTTATGTTGCATTCAACCAGGAATTATATGTTAATCTGGGATTACAGTGTCCGTACATTATAACAAATTACAAGTTACACTTCCTGCCGTTACAAAACAAAGCCACTGGCCTGAATGGAAAGGCCGCGATTCTCAATATTCCGGCACAATTGTCGATTGATGTTTATATTTTGTACAAGTTCAATATTTTGTTGCGTCACCTTCTACTTTTGTGCATAATAAAGATATATATATATATATATGTATTCAGTGCGCGTCGTGTTTAGTTATTTTGTGTTTGTCGCCATTTCTTTTTGGGTAAGGGGTGATCACATTTGTGATCAATGTTTAGCACATATGGTCTCCAGGTGACTGAAAGCTTCCAAGCCCCAAATAACTGAAGGGCTGTTCCATAACTTTCATAAGCTTATTTGCCCAATGGGGCATGATTAAAAAAGAAGCATACTCACCTCCCCCCCCCCCATTCCCCCCCCGACGCTCCTGTGCTGTCCCGGCGGCCGTCCCGTTCATCTCCGCTGTACAGTGATCATTTATCGTTCATGTGCTATGTGCAGCCAATCACAGATCACAACGTCTCATGCACGTGACCGCTGTGATTGGCTGCAAATAGCAGATGGATAAATGATCACTGTACAGCGGGGATGAATGGGACGGCCACCGGGACAGCACAGAAGCGTCATGGAGGTGAGTACGCTTATTATTTTTTTTGTTTGTTTTTAAATCCTGCCCCTCAGAACAGTAACTGAAAGCTCCTGGGCCCCAAGTAGCTTAAAACTCCTGGGCCTCAAGTAACTTTAAGCTTCTTGGCCTCAAGTATCTTAAAGTTTCTGGGCTCCAAGTAACTTAAAGGGAACCTGTCACATAGTTTTTGCCCCCCTTGCTGAGGGCAGCACAAGCCAGTGTCAGACCTGCTGTTTCCAGCGCTGTGCCCCTTATTCTGTAAGATGCTGGAGTTTTAGAGTATTTAGAGCTCAAATCTTTTTCATGAGCAAATTTAGCCCCCCCACCTGACATTATTACGTTTTCCCTATTCAAAGAATAGGCTACGCGGGGTGGGCGGGCTAGCCCGGGTGGGCAGGGCATGAAAAAAACTGACTTTTTGAATGCTCTTCTGGCTGAAAACTGGATTTGAGATTAAATACTCAAAAACTGCAGCTTTCTTAAGAATAATTTGACCCAGCGCTGGAACAGATTTTGACACTAGTTTGGCTGCCTCAGCAAGGGGGGGCATAACCTATGTGACAGGTTCTCTTTAAAGTTCCTGGGCCTCAAGTAACTGAACGTCCATGGATCCCAAATAAGAGAAAGCTCCTGGACCCCAAAAAACTTAAGGTTCCGGACCTCAAGTAACTGAAAGCTCCCGGGCTCCATGTATCTTAAAGCTTCTGGACCACAAGGAATTCATTTACAGTACAGACCAAAAGTTTGGACACACCTTCTCATTCCAAGATTTTTTGTATTTTCATGACTATTTTCTGACACTGTCTAATGCATTCTTTGTTTTCCCTTCTCTTGCTCTGTCCTTAGGTGGTTTCCTGAGCTCTTTTCCCATGAAGCCTGCTGCACACAGCTCCTTTCACAGTTGTTGTAAGATGTGTCGTGCTGAACTCTTGGGCTTTTGCCCTGCTCTCTGTTGGCTGCTGTTAACCTGCGTTTCGAGGTTGGGGTGACCGGATAGTTTCTCCCCGCAGCAGAGGTGACTCTTTTTCCCCTTTTCCCGGGGGGCGTCCTCTGGGGGGGCCCGTTTCTTTGTAGCGCTTTATGGTTTTGGACTGCACTTGGGGACATTTTAAAGTTTCCCCAGTTTTTCGGACTGACTGACCCTCATTTCTTAAAGTAATGATGGCCGCTCGTTTTTCTGCTTTTTTCATTCCATTCAGTAGGTAACACTTTGTATCTGATGAAGCGCCGGTGTACGGCGAGAAACGCGTTATTTTAGCGTTTATGTGGAAAAAGGGTTTTAAAAGCTCTTTTTACAACTTTTATTTAAATAAATACTTTATTTTAATGTATCCGAGGGGAAGCATTTGTTCTGAACAGGGGCCGGATCCATTTTCTATACCTCGGTAATTTCGATATCCTTTCGTAGGACTACACTGTGTATCCCCCTGACTTCTGAAGAACACAACTGAGGGTCCCCCCCCCGTATGAAGGGGAAACCATTTCAGGTGATGAAGCCCCTCAAGGAAAATCCAAGAGTGTGCAAACGGGAAATCCAACAAAAGGCGGCTATTTTGCAAAACCCTAGAAAATAAGACAATTTTCGGTTGTTTCCCACACTTTTTTGATAAGTCTAAAATTCCAATGTGATTTTTCATAGTTTTGATCCCTTTCTGCGAATCTACAATTTTTATATCATGAAAATACAGAAAATCTTGGAATGAGAAGGTGCCAAATTTTTGGTCTTTTTTCACCTTTAATCACGAAAATTTAATAATCCCTTTTAAAACAAACTTTTACTAACTTTCTAAAATTATAAAATCAAAACCCCTATATATTACCACTACATACCTAATAATACAGCATATGTGTACTATCCGTCAGTGGAGTTTTCCCCCCATAAAGGCCCCCGCTTTTATGACAACAATATCATATATACGGGTATAAAACCTTAACACCCCAGCATCCCTTTAAAATAGAAAACTGAATGGTTTCGCAAAGAACGCGCAGAGATGCCAAAATAAACTAAACAACTAATGGGTCTAAAGTAGTGTGAATACGCCGGCTGGTCAGATGCTCGGGCTGTTACTCTTTACACTGCAGACCTGAGGGCTCAGATTGGCTTCTATGTATAAGCAGAAGCCCTTCCCTAGAATCTGAGTGGATGATAATTCCCTTCACGGCGGGGATCTATATGTGTTCACTTTTTTTCTCTCTAATGTTGCACTTCTGAGTTAAAGGGTCAATTTGCAGTTGTTCATTTGCAGAGAGAAGATGTCACCGCGGTTATTCTACAGGACTAACCTGTATCCATTACTATGCACTGCCTGGAGAATATAGACGTCATCCTCAAGGCTTAGGGGATCTCTGGGGGGTGGAAATGATGGTATGTAAGATGCACATGTTAAAGAGGACCCGCGACCCCTCCTGACAGGTCTGGTGAAGTAAATTCTTGTGTCCCTGTGAAATAACAATCCTGGAGCATCTTCGCTTATAACCCTGGGTTGTGCTGTTCCTCTGTTATTCCTCCTGGAATCTGTCAGATGGGTGTAACCTTTCCAGATCCTGACAGTCAGCACTGATTGGACAATGTCCGAGTGTGCAGGGACACACCCACAATTGGTAACACCCATTTTAAAGATTTAGTAAAAGCATTTCCGGAGGGAAAAACAAGGAACACCAACACAGAGATATAAGAGATGAGGCTCCAGAACTGTTATATCACATTGAACACAAGGACTTACTAACACAGGAGATGGCATGGATCCACTTTAACAATAACCTGAACACCTCAGTCCTGTGAATTTCCAGGTTTTACACCACGCAGATTCAACACCTGCATAACACTGAAGGATATGGGGGTTGGACTGCCCCCTCCGGACCAGCCAGGAACACCCATATAATGCCCCCACACAGACGGTACTGTCCCCACACAGGTAGTATTTCCTTTTTTCCTGTACTTTTTGGGGAGTGGGGGGAGGAGGTGGTGACAAGCCCCGGGGTGTTGTTTTGCAGGGCCGTTTTATAATGACAAAATTTTTTCCCCAGTTTACCGATTTCTGTGTTATGGTCGGAGTTCTTCTCCTGTGATACAAAATTTGAACCCCCTGTTTTCCCATGGGTATTGAAAACCCTTGGCTGCCATAGTAGCAATAGAGAATGCTTGGGTCCTGCAAACAGGGGCTGCTATCAGTAGTTTTAGCAGCTTTTGGCAGGTTCAGTATTTAGAATCCATTGAAAATCCGAGTGTAACCAGTGCCCCATAGACCGCAATAGAAAATCCGACTGAAACCAGTGCCCCATAGACCGAATAGAAAAACCGGCTGTAACCATCCCCCATAGCCGAACAGTCCGAGTAACCAGTCCCCATAGTCGCAAAGAAATCCTCTGTACATGCCCATAGCCATAAAAAAATAAAACTGTAACCGGCCCCCAAAAAACGAAATAGAAAACCGTGTAACCGGGCCCCCTAGCCCGCAATAGAAAATGACTGTAACCAGGGGGGGGGCCCCCATAGACCGCAATAAAAATCCACAAAACCATGCCCTAGACCGCAATGAAAACCACTGAAACCCAGTCCCCCATAGACGTCAATAGAAAATCAACTGTAACCAGTGCCCATAGAACGCAATAGAAAATCCGAGTGTAAACCATGCCCCATAACCGCAATAGAAAACCCACAAAACCGCCCTAGACCGCAATAGAAAATCCAACTATAACCAGTGCCCATCCCCGAAATAGAAAATCCGACTGTAACCATGCTCCAAAACCCCGAAATAGAAAACCCCGACTGTAACCACGCTCATAACCGCAAAAAAAAATCCGCTGTACCATGCCCCAACCCTCAACAGAAAATCCGCTGTAACCATGAAAATAGACCTAAATAAAGACCCGACTGTAACCGGGCCCCCCATAGCCCGCAATAAAAAATTTTACTGAAACCTCCCCCCTAGATGCAAGGAAAAATCCGACTGTAACCAGTCCCCCATAGACTGACAGAGAAAATCCGCCTGTAACCGGCCCCCATAGACCTCAATAGAAAACCGACTGTAACCAGTGCCCCATAGACCTCAATTGAAAACCCAACTATAACCGGGCCCCCATAGACCGCAATAGAAAATTTCGTTGTTTCAGTGCCCCAAAGAGGAAAATAGAAAATCCGGCTGTAACCAGTGCCCCATAGACCGCAATAGAAAAATCCGACTTTACCAGTGCCCCTAGCCCCCAAATAGAAAACCCGTCTGTAACGGCCCAAGAGCAACAGAAAACTGCGAACCAGTCCCCCATGCCACAATGAAAATCTGATGTAACCAGTCCCCATAACCAAACAATAAAAGACCCGACGAAACCATGCCCCATGCCCCTAAAAAAATCCGAGTTTTCATTTAAAACCCGCAATGAAATGACTGTACAGGCCCAAATAGACCTCCAAAAAAATCCACTGAACCCTAAATGACCGCAATAGAAAATCCGACGTAACCAGCCCCCCACGACCAAAATTAGAAAAACCGCCTCTTCCCAAAGGCCCCATAGCCGAATAGAAAATCCCCTTTTAAACCCGTGCCCATAGACCAATTAAAATCCAGCTTTTCCCCGCCCCCAAAAGCCAAATAAAAAATCTGACGATTCACCCCCCCCATAACCGAAGAGAAAAATCCGCAAAACCAGGGAAAATCCCGCAACAGAAAACCCTGAAAGGCCCCATAGACTTTGTTGAAAATCCGACTTAACCAGCGCCCAAAAAAACGAAAAAAACCCCGACTTAGCCAGCACCCCATAACGCAATAGAAAATCCGCTGTAACCAGCCCCCCAAATGACTGCAAGGAAAATCCGCCTGTAACAGTCCCCCAAGACCTCAAAATACTAAAATGCCCCATAGCCCAATAAGAAAATAACTGTTTTTAGGGCCCCATAGCCCGCAATAGAAACCCCAAACTTTAACCGTGCTATAGCCCCTAAATTGAAAACCCAATAAAAACCAGTCCCCCATAGCCCGCAATAAAAATACACGTATTCAGTGCCCATAACCGATAGAAATCCGACGGGCCAGTGCCCATAGACCAAAATAGAATTCCGACTGTAACCATGCCCATAGCCCGGGAATAGAAAATCCACGAACCCAGCCCCCCATGCCAATAAAGATCCTTTTAAACCAAGTGCCCATAAAAAAAAATTAAAGATCCGACGAAAACCATGCCCCATAGCCACAATAGAAAATTGACTGTAACCAGTGCCCATAACCTCAATAAAAATGCTGAACCAGGCCCCACAGAGCAATAGAAAATTTATCTTCCCAGGCCCCTAGACTCAATAAAAATCCCCCCGTAACCAGCCCCATAGCCCCAAATAAAAAAACCCCGTTTTAAACCCCGGCCCCATAGACCGCAAAGAAAATCCGACAAAAAACCAGCCCCCAAAACCGCAAAGAAAATCCGACTGTAACCAGTGCCCCATGGCCAAATAGAAAACCCGATTGAAACCCAGCACCCATAGACCGAATAGAAAATCCGCTGTAACCAGCGCCCATAGCCCGCAACAAAAAAACCCGACTGTAACCATGCCCATAACCTAAACAGAAAATCCGACTATAACAGGGCCTCATGACTAAATAAATACACTGTAACCAGTGCCCATAACCACAAAAACGACCCACTGTAACCATTCCCCCAAGACCGCAATAGAAGATCCTACTGTAACCACCCCCCATAGACCGCAATAGAGAATCCGACTGTAACCAGCCCCCATGCCACAATAGAAGACCCGACTGTAACCCAGTGCCCTAGACCGCAATAGAAAATGACTGTAACCAAGCCCCATAACCACAATAGAAAATCCGACTGTATTCAGTTCCCCATAACGCAATAGAAAACCCCGACTATAACCTGCCAAATAGACCGCAATAAAAAAACCCGAGTAACCGCGCCCCACAGACCCAATAGAAAACCCGATCTTCCAGCGCCCCTAGACCGCAATAGAAAATCCAAAACTGAAAACCAGTGCCCCCAGACCTAAAAAAAAATCCGACTGTAACCACACCCTGCCCCGCAATAAAAAACTTCTGTAACCAGGCCCCAAAACCCGCAACAAAAATCTGACGAAACCCAAAACCCCATAGACCGCAACAGAAAATCCGACTGAAACCCAGCGCCCCACAGACCCAATAGAAAATCCGACGTCCCCAGACCCCCATGACCCAATAAAAAAACCCGGCTAAACCAGTGCCAAATAGCCCGCAAAAAAAACCCGACTGTACCCCCCCCCCAGCCCCGCAATAGAAAATCTGACTCTTACCAGCGCCCCATAGACCGAATGAAAATAAAAAGTAACCAGTGCCCCACAACCTAATAGAAATCCGACGTAACCAGCCCCCAAGACGAAATAAAAATTCTGAAACCAGGCCCCATAGACCCAAAAAAAATCTGCTTCCCCACCCCCTTTAAAACCGCAACAAAAAAACCCGACGTAACCCCCCCCCGCCGCAATAAAAAATCCGACGTAACCGACCCCATAGACCGCAAGAAAAAAACCGCTGTAGCCAGGCCTCATAGACGCAAGAGAAAATCCGCTGAAACCCAGTCCCCCATAACCGCAAGGAAAATCCATGTAACCATGCCCATAGACCGAATAGAAAATCCGACTGAACCATCCCCCATAGCCGCAATAAAAATCCGATTAAAACCATTTTTCCCATAGACCTCAAGAGAAAATCCGACTTAACCATGCCCCAAGACCGCAATAAAAATTGACTGAAACCCATCCCCCAAGCCGCATAGAAAACCGACTGTAAGCAGCGCCCATAGCCCGCAATAAAAAAACCCAAAATGTAACCACCCCCCATAGACCGCAATAGAAATCCGACTGAACCAACGCCCAAAGACCGCAAGGAAAATCGAGTGCCGGGCCCCCCTAGACCCAATAGAAAATCCGGGGGGTAGCCGGGGCCTCATGACCGCAAGAAAAAATCCACTGTAACCAGTCCCCCCAAAACCGCAAAAAATCCGACGAACCTGCCCCATAGACCGCAATAGAAAATCCGACTGTCCCACCCGTCCCTAACCATGAAAATGTGACTGCAAACCGTGCCCCAAAAACCTCAATTGAAAATCAACGTAACCAGTGCCCATGGGGACCGAATAGAAAACCCAGTAACCAGTCCCTATAGATGCAATAAAAAATGGACTGAAACCCAGTCCCCCATGACCAAAATTTAAAATTGACTGAAATCAGTCCCCATAGCCACAATGAAGCCGACTGAAAACCAGTGCCCCATACCCCACAATAGAAAATCCCTGTATTCATCCCCCAGAACCGCAATAAAAACCCGACTGAAACCCGTGTCCCATAGACCCAATAGAAAACCCGACTGTAAACCATCCCCCATAGACCGCAATAAAAAATCCCACTGTAACCAGTGCCCATAGACCTCACAAAAATCCGCTGTAACCGTGCCTCAAGACTGCAATAGAAAACCCGACTGAAAACCAGTGCCCATAACCCCAAAATAGCGATCCACTGTCCCCTGCCTTAGCCCACAATAGAAAACCCGACTGTATTCAGTTCCCCATAGCCGAAATAGAAAATCCGCGTAACCTGCCCATAGACCACAATAGACGACCGATGTAACCGGGGCCTCATAGACCCAAAGAAAACCCCGACTGTATTCAGTTCCCCTTTGACCCAAATAGAAAACCCGACGAAACCCGTTCCCCAAAACCCTCAATAAAAAATCCGACTGAAAACCGGGCCCCCTTTTAACCTCCAAAAATCCGATTAAAGTGCCTGCCGAAATAGAAAACTGACTGTCCGGATGGGAACCGAATTTTAAAATCCGAACCTTCCAGTCCCCCATAGACCGCAATAGAAAATCGACCTTACCAGCCCCCCATAGACCGACTAGAAAATGTCTGTAACCACACCCATAGACCCAACAGAAAGTCCGACTGTAACCGCACCATAACCGCAACAGAAAATGATGTAACCGCACCCAAAGACCGCAACAGAAAGTCCGACTTTTTAACCAGCCCCACAGCCCGCAATAGAAAACCGACTGTAACCAGAGCCCCATAGCCCGCAATAAAAATCTGCTGAAAACCATGCCCCATAGACCAAAAAGAAAATCCGTTGTAACCGCCCCATACCCGAATAAAAAATTTTGAGTAGAGGCCCAAAGACCGCAAGAAAAAAATGCGACTGTACCAGCGCCCATAGACCCAATGAAAATCCGCTGAACCAGTGCCCCAACCCGCTGAAAAATTCGCTGTCCAGCGCCCCAAAAAACCGCAGGAAAATTTGACGGGTGCCAGGCCCCAAAGCCCAAAGGAAAATGCACTGTAGCCTTGCCCCATAGCCCCAATAGAAGATCCGAGTAACCCAGCGCCTCATAGACCCCCCAAAGAGAAAATGCACTGAAACCAGTCCCCCTAACCGCAAGAGAAAACCCCGACTGTAACCATTCCCCCAAACCGCAAGAGAAAATCCGACTGTCCCAGGGGCCCATCCCGAAAGAAAATCCGACTGTAACCCGGGCCCCCAAAACCACAATAGAAAATCCGACTGAAAACCAGCGCCCCATAGACCTAGAAATGTGCTGTAACCAGTGCCTCATAGACCGAAATAGAAAATCCGATTTTAAAACCCCAGTCCCCCCCATAACATAGAAAATGTGCCCTGAAACCTTCCCTCATAGACCGCCAATAGAAAATCCAACTGTAACCCAGTGCCCCTAGACCGCAATAGAAAATCCATTAACCAGTCCCCCATAGACTGCAATAGAAAATGTGACGTAACCATGCCCCATAGACCCAATGAAAATCCGACGTAATCAGTGCCCATAGACCACAATAGAAGATCCGACGTAACCAGTGCCCCATATACCACAATAGGAAACCCGACTGTTTTTCAGTGCCCCAAGAGCAATAAAAATCCGACTGTAACCAAAAGGCCCCATAACCTCATTAGAAAACCGACGTAACCAGTGCCCCATCGCCACAATGAAAACCCCGACCTTACCATGCCCCATAGACCGAATAAAAAACCCAAAATGTAACCAGCGCCCCATAAACCTCAATAAAAATCCACTGTAACCAGCCCCCAAGCCCGCAATAGAAAATCCGCTGTAACCATCCCAAAAATAACCTCACAGAAATTCCGACGTAACCAGGCCTCTAGTCTGCAATAAAAAATTTCTGACTGAACCCCCGTCCCCCAAAAACCACAATAAAAAGATCCGACTGTAAAGAGTGCCCCCAAGACCAAATTTTAGAAAACGACTTATTCATTCCCCATAGCCCTCAATAGAAAACCGACTGAAACCAGTGCCCATAGACCGCAATAAAAAAAACCGACTGAACCATGCCCCATAACTGCAATAGAAAATGGACGTAAAAAGTCCCCAAAGACCACAATAAAAGATCGACTGTAATCAGTGCCCCATAGACCCACAATAGAAGATCGCTGTAACCATCCCCCCCATAGACCCAAAAAAGGAAAATCCGGTATTCAGTGCCCCAAAAACCACTAAGGGAAATTTTCCGACTTAACCAGTCCCCCAAACCCTCTTTAGAAAATCCGCTGTAACCAGTCCCCCATAGACCCCCCAAAAATTTTTCGCTGTAAACCCAGCGCCCCATGGGAAAGAATAAAAAATAAAACTGTAACCAGCGCCCCTAGCCCTAAATAGAAAATTGACGAAACCCAGCACCCCAAGACCCAATAGAAAATCCTTTTCTTAAACTGCCAAATAGACCTAAAACAGAAAAATCCACGTAACCATGCCTCATAGATCAATAGAAAAATCGCTGTAATGGTGCACATAGAAAAATGGGAGTTTCGCTGAAACCCCTGGCTTCAAAACCCGCAATAAAAGATCTGACTTTAACCAGTGCTTATAGACCGCAATGAAAATTGACTGTAACCGTGCCCCATAGCCCACAATAAAAAATCCGACTGTAAAAAAGCCCCATAGACCACTATAAAAACCGACTGTATTAGTTCCCCAAAACCCTCAATAAAAATACACTAAAACCAGTGCCAAAAAAACCTAAACAAAAAATCCGACTAAAACCATCCCAAAAATAGACCGCAAAGAAAACCCACGAAACCCATGCCAAATAAAACCCAAAAAAAAAAATCCACGTAACCATGCCAAAAACCGCAATAGAAAATGACGAACCAGTGCAAATAAACCTAAACAGAAAATCCGTTTTTCCCGGGCCCCAAAATAGCCCCAAAATAGAAAAACCCGATGTACCCATTTCCCACAGACCCAATTGAAAATCCCCCGGGTAACCAAAACCCCATAGACCGAATAGAAAATCCGTCTGTAAAGCGCCCTGGACCAAAAACAGAAAATTGACTGTAAACCAGCACCCTAGCCCCCCAAAAAAAAATCCGACTGAAACCCAGCCCCCCCACAGACCGCAATAGAAAACCCGACTTAACCAGAGCCCCATAGACGCAATAGAAAATCTGCGAAAACCAGTGCCCCTAGACCGCAATAGAAAATCCAAACTGTCACCATTTTGCCCCCATAGACCGAAAAAAAAAAGGGAAACCCGGGGATGAACCGGCCCAAAACCGCAATAGAAAATCCGATTTTAGCCACGCCCCCAAAGACCGAAAAAAAGAGAAAATCCGACTGTAGCCGGGCCCCCCCAAAACCCGCAAAAAAAAAAAAACGAGCCACCCTCTAGCCCGCAAAAGAATACCGATGTAAAACCTGCCCCAAAAACCCGCAAAAGAGAAAAATCCGACTGTAACCAGTGCCTCATAGACTAAAAATAGACAATGGGGGCTGTAAACAGTGTGCCCCACAATAGAAAAATCCGCTTCCCCAAATGCCCTGCCAAATAGAAAATGCCTTTTTCAGTGCCCCAGAACTGCAATAGAAAACCGAATGTAACCAGTGTCCCATAGCCCAAAAAAAAAACCCACTGTAACCCGTGCCCCTTTGCCCCCGAATAGAAAATCCGACTGTAACCAGCGCCCCACAGACCGAAATAGAAAATCCACTCTTACCAGCGCCCATAGCCCGCAATTAAAAAAACCAACTGTAACCAGTGGCCCCATAGACTGCAATGGGAAAAATCCGATTTTAACCAGTGCCCCAAACCACAATAGAAAAACCGACCTTTACCAGTGCCCCATGACCGCAATAAAAAACCAATGTAACCACGCCCCTTAGCCTAAAATAAAAAACCCCACTGAAAACCAGTGCCTCTAGACTGCAATAGAAAATCCAAAACTGAAACCATGCCCATGCCCCACAATAACGACCCGACTGTAACCTGCTTCATAACCGCAATAGAAAATCTGGAAAAACCAGTCCCCCATAACCACAATAGAAGTCCGAGTAACCAGACCATAAGTCCGCAATAGAAAATCCGACTGAAAACCCAGTGCCACATAGACCTCAATTAAAATCCGACGTAACCACCCACCATAACCCAATAGAAAATCGTTGTAACCAGTGCCAAATAACCTCACAGAAAATCGATGTAACGAGTCCCTCATGATTGCAATAAGAAATCCGGAACTGTAACCAGTTGCCCATAGACCCAACAATAAACTTCCCAACTGTAACCAGTGCTTCATAGACCGCAATAGCAAATCTGTCTGTAACCAGCGCCCCATAGACCGCAACAGAAAAATCCGACGTAACATCCCCCCCATGACCTCAATAGAAAATCCGACTGTAACCAGCACCCATAGACCGCAATAGCAAATCTGTCTGTAACCAGCGCCCCATAGACCTCAATAGAAAATCTGACTGTAACCAGCACCCATAGATCGCAAGAAAATCCACGTAACCGAGCCCATAGACCGCAACAGAAATTCCGACTGAAAACCAGCCCATAGACCTAAACAGAAAATCCGACTGTAACCAGTGCCCCATAGACCACAATAGAAGATCCGACTGTAACCAGTGCCCCATAGACTACAATAGAAGATCCGACTGTAATCAGTGCCCCATAGACCACAATAGAAAATCTGACTCTTACCAGCGCCCCATAGACCGCAACAGAAAATCCAACTGTAACCAGTGCCCTATAGACTACAATAGAAAATCCAACTGTAACCAGGGGCCCCTAGACCCCCAATAGAAAATCCGACTGTAATCCAGCACCCATAGCCGCAATAGAAAATCCGTTGTAACCAGCCCCATCGACCGCACAGAAAATCCACTGTAACCAGTGTCCCATGGGACCTCAATAGAAAATCCGACTGTAACCAGTGCCCCATAGACCGCAATAGAAAATCTGCCTGTAACCAGTGCCCCATAGACCACAATAGAAGATCCGACTGTAATCAGTGCCCCATAGACCACAATAGAAGATCCGACTGTAACCAGTGCCCCATAGACCACAATAGAAAATCCGACTGTATTCAGTTCCCCATAGACCGCAATAGAAAATCCGACTGTAACCAGTGTCCCATAGACCTCAATAGAAAATCCGACTGTAACCAGAGCCAAATAGACCTCAAAAGAAAATCCGACTGTAACCATCGCCCCATAGACCTCAATAGAAAATCTGACTGTAACCAGCACCCATAGACCGCAACAGAAAATCTGACTCTAACCAGTGTCAAATAGACCTCAACAGAAAATCCGACTGTAACCAGTGCCTCATAGACTGCAATAGAAAATCCGACTGTAACCAGTGCCCCATAGACCACAATAGACGATCCGACTGTAACCAGTGCCTCATAGACCACAATAGAAAACCCAACTGTAACCGCGCCCCAAAGACCTCAATAGAAAATCCACTATACCAGTGCCCATAGACCTCAATAGAAAATCCAACTATAACCATCTCCTAGACCGCAATAGAAAAATCCAGCGTAACCAGTTGCCCCCATAGACCGCAACAGAAGATCCGACTGTAACCCAGTGCCCCATAGACCACAATTGAAGATCCTACTGTATCCAGTGCCCCATAGACTGCAATAGAAAATCCGACTGTAACCAGTGCCCCATAGACTGCAAGAGAAAATCTGACTGTAACCAGCACCCATAGACCGCAACAGAAAATCCACTGTAACCAGCGCCACCAAGACCCAATAGAAAATCCGACTGTAACCAGGCCCAAAAGACCGCAATAGAAAATCGACTGTAACCATGCCCAATAGACCGCAATAGAAAATTTGACTGTAACCAGTGCCCCATAAACCGCAATAGAAAATCCGACTGTAACCAGTGCCCAATAGACCGCAATAGAAAATCAGACTGTAACCAGCTCCCCATAGACCGCAATAGAAAATCCGACTGTAGCCAGCGCCCCATAGATCGCAATAGAAAATTCGACTGTAACCAGTGCCCCTTAACCCCAAGAGAAATTCCGACTGTATACACTGCCCCATAGAACTCAATAGAAAATCCGACTGTATCCAGCGCCCCATAGACCATAGAAAATGTGACTGTAACCAGTGCCTCATAGACCATAGAAAATGTGACTGTAACCAGTGCCCCATAGACCACAATAGACGATCCGACTGTAACCAGTTCCCCATAGACCGCAATAGAAGATCCGACTGTAACCAGCACCCATAGACCGCAATAGAGAATCCGACTGTAACCAGCACCCCATAGACCACAATAGAAGATCCGACTGTAACCAGCACCCATAGACCGCAATAGAAAATCCGAGCTGTAGTCTACACAGCACGGATTTTCTATCGTCTGATTTCTAAACCACTGGAACACAGAACATGTTCTATCTTCCAGCAGATTCCAGTAAACTTCTATGTACTGGGCCAGGGGAAAACCGACTACGTTTTTTGTGTAAACCCAAGGCAAAAACCACGGTACAGTGATGTTAAAATTTCTTTGGATTTCCAATGGTATTTTAACTTAAGCCGTGCAGACTTAGCCCCCTGCCCATTACCAGTTCATGTCTTGTATGATATCTGCACGCCATTTTTTTCTTACCATTTTGCTCTTGACTTGCTCCAAGCCGGCCTTGGAGAATAGGGAGATGGCCATGTTTGCGCAGCTCTTTCCCATTCATATTTTAGTACCAAGTATAGCCAAGCACATTCACTCCCATAGAAATGAACTGGGAAAACTAATCACTAAGCCACTGTGCTGCACTGTGCGAATCACTGAATCATGATGCTGCACTGTGCTAACCACTGAGCCAATGTACTGCAGTGTGCTAACCACTGAGCCACCGTACTACACTGTGCTAACTACTGAGCCACCAAGCTGCCCCAAACTAATCACTGAGCCAATGTGATGCACCGTGCTAACCACTGAGCCACCATCCTACGCTGCAAACTACTGAGCCACGGTGCTGCACTGAACTAATCAATGAGCCACCATTTTGAACTGGGCTTACCACTGAGCCACCGTACTACACTGTGCTAACTATTGAGCCACCATGTTCCAGTGAACTAATCAATGAGCCACCATGCTGCACTGAGCTAATGTCTGTCAACATGCTGCACTGTACTAATCACTGAGCCGCCGTGCTGCACTGTTAACCACTGAGCTACCATGCTGAAATGTGCTAACCACTGATCCACCATACTGCACCGTACTAACCACTGAGCCATAGTGCTAGCCACTGAGCCACTGTGCTACACTGGGCTAACCACCAGCCTCAAGAAAAATTAAATAAACAATGTTATATATCAAAACCATACCAACAAAATAATGGGATCTCCTTTCTTTTTGTTGTTTCTGTGCTAACCACTGAGCCTCCATACTGCACCTTGCTAACCACTGAGCCTCCATACTGTACTGTGCTAACCACTGCGCCTCCATACTGCACTGTGCTAACCACTGATCCACCATACTGCACTGTGCTAACCACTGCGCCTCCATACTGCACTGTGCTAACCACTGAGCCTCCATACTGCACCGTGCTAACCACTGAGCCTCCATACTGCACTGTGCTAACCACTGATCCACCATACTGCATTGTGCTAACCACTGAGCCATTGTGCTAGCCACTGAGCCACTGTGCTACACTGGGCTAACCACCAGCCTCAAGAAAAATTAAATAAACAATGTTATATATCAAAACCACAGCAACAAAATAATGGGATCTCCTTTCTTTTTGTTGTTTCTGTGCTAACCACTGAGCCTCCATACTGTACTGTGCTAACCACTGCGCCTCCATACTGCACTGTGCTAACCACTGATCCACCATACTGCACCGTGCTAACCACTGAGCCTCCATACTGCACTGTGCTAACCACTGATCCACCATACTGCACCGTGCTAACCACTGAGCCTCCATACTGCACTGTGCTAACCACTGATCCTCCATACTGCACTGTGCTAACCACTGCGCCTCCGTACTGCACTGTGCTAAACACTGATCCACTGTACTGCACCGTGCTAACCACTGAGCCTCCATACTGCACTGTGCTAACCACTGAGCCGCCGTGCTGCACTGTGCTAACCACTGAGCCGCCGTGCTGCACTGTACTAACCACTGAAACATCATACTGCCCTACCCCTGACTGCAAAACAAAAAAAACAAGAAAAAAACCCCCACAAAAAGATCATTTGGCTGTTCGGCTGAAATAAATATACCGTTTATATCCAATGGTGCTAGAATATTATATTCGGTGCAATTGGTATTTAAAATTGTTACAAGATTATAATAAAAAAACAAAACAAACTAATCAAAGAAATAATGAGAATAGGCTCAGCCGAGAGGAGCGTCCGGTCTGCAGGACACTGCTTGATTATTGTGGTTCGTTCCGCTGGGATCCCTAATCCGGGTCTATCCCTCATCCCTAATGATATGTGTAACCGCAGTTATTCGTTCATTCAGGCGGTGCCATCCCCAGCAGCAGACCAGGACCTGGAGGACGGGGAGGCTCCTGCCAAATAAGCCTTTTATTCCCTCTTAGAGGTGTAATTCTTCCACGGATTTCTAAGGTTAAGACCAAAATCTTTGCACAAAACCTTTGGCTTAACTGCGTCTCCATAAGGAAAATAAATTATGTCCCAATAAATTGTAAAATATGTGATCTTCCTGCAGCCGCGAACCGTCCACATGTTCCACAACCCAGAGCTCGGATACAAAGCGTCTGACCTTAAAATGCTCCGCGAGGAGGATGGAAGGAAACCAAGACCCCGGCTCTGTGTGGGGAAGACATTGCAGATTATTATGGAGGGAAGCTGAATCTTATAGATAAGTGGACGACACCGGACGCGACGATGATAAAAAGAAGAAACTTTGTTGCTTCTCTGCTTTATGCTACATTAGAAATTGATTAGTGTCCTCAGCTCACCCGCAGCATCTGCTGGAGCCTATAGGAGGCACACAGTGTCATACCGAGGTGTCAGGAACCCATCAGGGGAGATGATTCTTGGGGCTTCACCAGAGGAGCTGATTCTTGGGGCCACCAGAGGAGTTGATTTTTGGGGCTTCACCAGAGGAGCTGATTCTTGGGGCCACCAGTGGAGCTGATTCTTGGGGCTTCACCAGAGGAGCTGATTCTTGGGGCTCCACCAGAGGAGTTGGTTCTTGGGGCTTCACCAGAGGAGCTGATTCTTGGGGTCCACCAGTGGAGCTGATTCTTGGGGTCCACCAGTGGAGCTGATTCTTGGGGCTTCACCAGAGGAGCTGATTCTTGGGGTCCACCAGTGGAGCTGATTCTTGGGGCTTCACCAGAGGAGCTGATTCTTGGGGCTCCACCAGAGGAGTTGGTTCTTGGGGCTTCACCAGAGGAGCTGATTCTGGGGGCCCCACCAGAGGAGCTGATTCTTGGGGCCACCAGTGGAGCTGATTCTTGGGGCTCCACCTGAGGAGCTGATTCTTGGGGCCCACCAGTGGAGCTGATTCTTGGGGCTCCACCAGAGGAGCTGATTCTTGGGGCCCACCAGTGGAGCTGATTCTTGGGGCTCCACCAGAGGAGTTGATTTTTGGGGCCCACCAGTGGAGTTGGTTCTTGGGGCTTCACCAGAGGAGCTGATTCTTGGGGTCCACCAGTGGAGCTGATTCTTGGGGCTCCACCAGAGGAGTTGATTTTTGGGGCCCACCAGTGGAGTTGGTTCTTGGGGCTCACCAGTGGAGTTGATTCTTGGGGCCCACCAGTGGAGTTGGTTCTTGGGGCCCACCAGTGGAGTTGAGTCTTGGGGCTACCAAAAGGAGCTGATTCTTGGGGCCACCAGTGGAGATTATTCTTGGGGCCCACCAGTGGAGATGATTCTTAGTGCCCACCAGTGTAATTGATTTTTGGGGCCCCCAGTGGAGTTGATTCTTGGGGGCTACCAGAGGAGCTGATGTTTGGGGCCACCAGTGGAGTTGATTCTTGGGGCCCACCAGTGGAGTTGATTTTTGGAGCCACCAGTGGAGGTGATTCTTGGGGGCCACCAGTGGAGGTGATTCTTGAGGCCACCAGTGAAGTTGATTCTTGAGGCCCACCAGTGTAGTTGATTCTTGGAACCACCAGTGGAGTTGATTCTTGAGGCCTACCAGTGAAGTTGATTCTTTGGGCCCACAAGTTGAATTGATTCTTGAGGCTCACCAGTGGAGTTTATTCTTGGGGCCACTAGTGTAGTTAATTATTGTGGCATACCAGTGGAATTGGTTCTTGGGGCCATCAGTAGAGTTGATTCTTGGAGTCCATCAGTAGAGTTGATTCTTGGAGTCCACCAGTGGAATTGATTCTTGGGGCCCACCAGTCGAGGTGATTCTTGGGGCCATCAGAGGAGTTGGTTCTTAGGGCCCATCAGTGGAGTTGGTTCTTGGGCCCACCAGTGGAATTGATCCTTGGGGCCCATCAGTGGAGTTGATTCTTGGGACCACACTATAGCTATAGCTATGATACGTGACTCTTACTTTCTTCCTCTCTTTCTTTGCCTTCCTCCCCTAAAAGCAACCCCAGACCTGCCATGTCCAGGGAATCATCATTCACAAGGGCCCACTGGTGGTTTCCCCTGTCTTGCAGTCCAAGTCTAGAGACAAATCTATTGTCATTTGTCAGTTGCTCGTTCCCTGCCCCCATGCTTTTCACTGCAGCTCTGCTTTTTCAGATTCACTGCTGTGTATTATGCTTTGTACTGTGGTCCCAATGGGAATTCATTTCCATTACAACAAGGACAATTATAATTAGTGTTGGTCAAGTATTGCCCTAACACTATCCTTATCTATAGCCATGAGCTTACCTCTAAGTTGGGGTTAGGGTTGTTTTACTCCTTCTTGCTGCAGCTTATTTTTTTTCATTGCATTAGTTTTTTCCTCTCCACCTTCCAAGAGTCATAATCTTTTTACTTTTTCCATCTACGTAGCTGTGAGAGGGCTCTTTTTGTAGGACAAGATGTACTTTTTAATGTTGCCATTGACCGTAGCATAAAATGTACAGGGAGACCCTTAAAACATTCAATGTAGGGTGGAATACGAAAAAAAATAAAATAATTGTGCCATTGTTGCTGGGGTTTTATAGGTAGGATACATGTGACAATTTTAGAGACGTGACATTACCCAAAAAATTTAATTTTAACTTCGAGATTTTTTTTCTTTTACACCATTCAGCGTATGGGATAAATTATGTTACACTCTACTTACAAAAAGTTCGGGATATTTGACCTTTGGTAAAATGCACAGGTCCAACTGTTCGGTGTCTCAGGACTTTCTGCACAACTTGCTGATCTCTAACAAGCAGCTTAATGGCAAAATTTCAAACATGTGTTTCATCCCTGAATCGCCCAATACGTTTAGGGGATCAATGTGAATTGGGATTAAACCGTCCTCCTCATCCTGCCGTTCACATTGTGACGTCATGAAACCAAGACAACACCTTACAATTGATCAGCAGGAGCTCGCCATTGCCAGGCTTCAAGCAGGATGCTCTCGGACGGAAGTGGCCACTGAGCTTAGAGTGTCACAGAGTGTCATCAGCAGGTTGTAACAGAGATACAGAGAGACTGGAAGAGGCACAGAAAGGCAAAGAAGTGGATGTCCTTTGTCTCCATCACACACTGATGAGCTTCATTGTAACCAATGCCCTGCGGAGTCGGGTGATGATGCCGCACAACTCCAGACAGGTTTAAGGGAGGTGAGAGGCGCCAAGTGTCACATCAGAGTATTCGTAACGGCTCACTTCAGCTTAAAACTTTTAGTCACCCTATAGTACTTGACCCCTCAGGGAAGTGATCGCTTGTACATTGTTACATAGATATACAGGCAGTCCCCGGATTATGAACAAGATAGGGACTGTAGGTTTGTTCTTAAAATGAGTTTATACCAAAGTTGGAACAGGTATATATTTTAATTACAGTTGAAACCAGAAGTTTACATCCCCTCTATATATAAAGCTCCATCTGCTATTTTCTCCCTCCCCTCTATATAAAGCCCCATCTGCAGGTTTCTCCCTCCCTCTATATAAAGCCCCATCTGCAGGTTTCTCCCCCCCTCTATATAAAGCCCCATCTGCAGGTTTCTCCCTCCCTCTATATAAAGTCCCATCTGCAGGTTTTTCTCACTCTCAGACAGGAAATCAGAATAAACTTTCCCCGTTTTAGGTCAATTAGGAACCAAAATTATTTATATTTGCCAAATCCCAGAATAAAGAGAGAGAGAATTTTTTAAGACTTTACTATTCCTGGATATCCCCTCTTATATGGGCTGCATCAGCTTCTCAGGTTGCTATAGCTATAGACCTGTTCTATCTCTCCTGATAGGCTGCCAGCACTGGTTGCTATAGCTACAGACCTGTTCAATCTCTCCTGATAGGCTGCCAGCACTGGTTGCTATAGCTACAGACCTGTTCAATCTCTCCTGATAGGCTGCCAGCACTGGTCGCTATAGCTACAGACTAGTTCGATCTCTCCTGATAGGCTGCCAGCACTGGTTGCTATAGCTACAGACCTGTCTGATCTCTCCTGATAGGCTGCCAGCGCTGGTTGCTATAGCTACAGACCTGTTCGATCTCTCCTGATAGGCTGAGAGCGCTGGTCACTATAGCTACAGAACTGGTGTCTCCAGCAGCTCCTCACTGCAGGTCAGTACTAGCCAGTGAACCCGCCCCCGAATTAAAAAATGAAACCAAGAAAACAGGACTGAGGTGAGAGGAACAATGTAGTGAGACAACCCCTTTAATGGATGTTATTATGCCCAAACATCACATCTCTATCTGGTGTTGCTGTCACTTTTATGTAATGTAAACAATACAAAAGAAAATAATTATAATGAAAATAATAAAACAAAATAATTCACTACGACTGAATGAAGATTACATAGACCATAAATCTCCCTTATGACCAGCCATATTTATACTGCATAATAATGACTCACTATAGATTGTCAGCTCTTGTTCAACTCCCGCTCCCAGAATCCTCAACCAGGATGTGAGCGGAGACTCTCTGGCAGATAATAGCGGATGTTATTCTGCCCTAACATTACATCTAGATCTGATGGAGCTGTCACTTACATTACTGTAATAGAAACAATAAAAAATTATGAGAAAGAAGAAAACAAAAGAAAATGACAACAGTAATAAATAATAACTAATAAGGTTAATTACAACAATAAATATTATTAATAATTCATATCAATGATAGTAGTAGTAAAAATAAATAATAATAATAATAATAATGAACAACTACAACAATTATGATAAATAATATATATAAAATAAATAAATAATTAATTAAACAAAAAATTCCATAAGACTTTGAATACTGGGACTGCATGGGACATACAGCTTCACTATGACCACTAATATTTACACTGCATAATAATATCTCACTATAGAAGAAGAAGATTATGGTGGATATTATTCCGTCCTAACATTACAACTATATCTGAGGGTTAAATACACTTTAATAATAGAAAAACAATGAAAAAATATGAGATAGAAGAAAACAAAAGAAAGTAATGATAGTAATAAATAATAATAATAATCAATAATAATAATGAAGATAATAGTAATAATAATAATACTAATAATGAAATAATGGTGTAAAATGTCAGATGTTATTCCGCCCTAACATTACATCTATCTGATGTAGCTGTCACTTTAATTATTAATGTTAAAAAAGTAATTAATTAATAAATGTAATAAATAAATACAATTATATTTATAACATAATAGTAAAAATAATAATTATAATAATACTATTCTTAATATAAAATAATGGTAATAACTAATAATAATCAATGATAATTAAATAATAATAAATAAATAATATTAATGGAGATAATAATAATAATAACAACAATAATAATAATATTATTATTATTATATTTTATTACCATTAATATTTTGTATTATTAACAATGTTATAATTATAATTATTTATTACTATAATGTTATAAATATAATTTTATTTATTTATATTATAAATTAATTACTTTTTTATCATCATTTTTTATTGTTTCTATTACAATAATGTAAGTGACAGCTCCGTCAGATGTAGATGTAATATCCGCTGTTAGCTCATTATTATTATTATTTCTATTATCTTCATTAATATTATTTACTACATTATTATTAGGCAATGTTCACACGGCTTATTGCCGGCGTAATTGCGGGGCCGGATTTCGCCGGGCAATTACGCCGGCAGCCGTGCAGGGGGGGCGGGGCGGGGGGCCGGCATCTCGCCGGCCCCATAGACATTTATTATTCACGCCGCGTACACGCCGTAAATAATGTGCATGTCACTTATCTCCCCCCCGCGGCGGAGTCGCCGAGCGGGGAGGAGCGACGGAATCCATAGTTCTCTATGAGAGCAGTGGATTACCGTAGTTACTGGGACGGATTCCAGCCGTACTGCAGTGCAAATCCGGCGCGCAATACGGCTCCAATCAGTCCCAGAATAAACCGTGTGAACGAGGCCTTATTATTAACTAATAATGTAGTAAATAATATTAATGAAGATAATAGTAATAATAATAATAATAATGAGATAATGGCAGATAGTAGCGCATGTTATTCCGCCCTAACATTACATCTACATCTGATGGAGCCGTCACTTAAATTATTGTAATAGAAACAATAAAAAAATTATGATAAAAAGTAAAAAATATAAAAAATAAAAAAATTATTTTATAACATTAAGAAATAAATAATTTAATGATAACTTGTTAATAATACAAAAATTTTTAATGTAATAAAATAATAATAAAAAATTTATGAGCATCTTCCAAAATTTTCACTACCCTGAATAGCTTGGTGTCTACTCAAAAATAAAACTGTGCTATTACCCTTCCACTTTCATTAATTTAATACTTAAAAAAAAGGGGGACCCAATACTGACCCCTGGGGCCACCACTCCAACCGAGACCCCCAAGTAGGAGTCTTTTCCCAACCACCCCAAAAACCGGGGACCACTCAGAGAGGTCTTTACCACCACCACAACCGGGGACCACTCAAGTGGGAGTCATTTCCCACCACTCAAAACCCGGGGGACCACTCAAGTAGGGAGTCATTTTCCACCACTCCTGATATGATCCACAGCCGTTTTTAATCCAAATTAAAACACTGTTTCTCTAACCCCAAGGATTCTAATTTACCCAACAAACCTTATAGGGATAGTGTCAAAAACCTTTACAAAAGTCTAAAAACACAAAATCCCAAAAATATTTAAAACAAACAAACCCATAAGACTATAACACCAGAACCGGTGGGGAAAACTTCCCTTATTGTCACGGGTCCCCTGCGACCCTCTCCCGGGGGCGCAGGCCTCCGGCCCCACTCTCCGAGCCGCCCCCTCCCCCCCCCCCCCCCCCCCCCCTCCCAGGTCCGGGGCCGTCATTTCCCCCCCGCCCCGGGTCCCCATGACTTACCCGGCCCGCTCCTGGGCCCCGTCCTCTCGGTTCCCCCGGCGTGTCGGCGCCCCCCCCTTAGGGACCGCGGCCGGGATCTGAGATTTAAAGGGACAGGCGCCGGTAATTGGCCATTTCCGGGGAACCCCTTTTTAAACCCCCCTTTCCCAGTGGCCTTTGCCGGATCTTTGTGCACAGCCTATTTGGAAAGCGTTCCCAAAAACCTTGTCTTGCCCACCGTGTACCCAACCCTTTTGCTTACGGGTTTACCCCCACGACCTTCCCCCCCGACCTTCTCCTGTCACGTTTTACGAATCACAACCCGCCCCCTTCCTTCTGCCCGTCACGTTCACGAACCACACCCCCTGCCCTAACCTTCTTTTCCTGTTCCCCGACTCGACCTGACTCCGATTCTGTACCTCCCCCGGCCGCCCCCCCCCCCCGCACAAGCCCCCCAGTGGTAGTGACCTGGTGGACTCCCGCCGCAGCAAGTCCATCCCGCTTTGCGGGGGGCCTGGGGAAAAACCGGGGGCCCCTTAGACTCCATCCCTGGGTTGGGCTTACCCACCCCCCCCGGTGGTCCAGCGGATCCCCCCTCAAGACCGTAACTAAAATCCGGCAATGGATCCCCCAAGGCCTCCCCTTGCCCACGTCGCCAATACACCACCGTCGTGGGGAAAAAACAAAAAAAATCACGCGCACCAAGCACTCGAGCACTCTCCTCCATATC
>JAODAL010016568.1:0-80290 GCA_025379985.1 Phyllomedusa bahiana | reverse complement strand
CGTGAGGGCACAGGGGGGCCCTTTTTGAAGGCCCTTTACCTGTTTGCAAGTACTGTTACTGATTGTGGCACCAAGGTGGAAATATAAATTACTATATGGTCACTGTATGGATGTAATATTGGTTTTTGTATAGTGCTTTTAATCAACAACAGTAAAGTGGAATTATTTAGTTATTGGGTGGTGATAGAGTATTATGTGGTCGTGTTCTGGAGGTATTATTTTATCCTTTTAAGTATTGTCATTGTTGGTAATGTTGGTTTTAGTTAGTGGGTTTTGGTAACAGAATGATGGTAAGATGTATGGCGAGATATTTGATCCTTTAATAATGGTATCATTTTATCATTCTGTAATGTTATTTAGAGTTACTAGTAAATGTTCATGGTTTGGGGAGGAGGGCATTTAACCACTTACCGACCTATGACGTATAAGTACGTCATAGCGCCGGTAAGCGGCTTTGAAACGGGATTGCGGCGCGATCCCCCTTCACAGACGCCGGGTGTTAGCGGCAATTAGCCGCTAACACCCGGCGGTTTCAGCGCAGGCGGGTGGCGTCGCCCGCCTTCACTATTTAAACCATCAGGCGCTGTGGCAAAGATGGCCGCGACGTCTGAATGACTGAAAAGCGGTGCCGCTAACATGGCAGCGCAGAGCCTTGTGAAGGCTCGATCGTTTGCTATGTTCCGTTTGCCCCACTTCCATCCCAGACAGGAAGTGGGGAAACCGCCATTTTTTGTACACCTAATGCCTTTGCCAAATGCAATACATTAGGCTGTATTAACAATCGCGCCCCCTAGTGGTGAAGCACCATAGGGGGACTAAATGTTAAAGTAAAAAAAAAAAAAAAATTTTTTAAGTAAAAAAAAAAGTATTAAAAGTTCAAATCACCCCCCTTTCTCCATTTTACAAATAAAAACAATAATATAATAAAAAAGTTACACTTATTTGGTATTGGTCGCACAAAATGGCGCCGCAGCACAAATTTCAAGAATAGAAAATGTTTTGAATTTTTTAAGGTACCAAAACCCTACATGTTTGGTATTGCCGGATGCATAACAACCTGTAGAATACAGATAAAAACATCCTTTTTAAACCGAAGATAAACTCCGTAAAAACAAAAACCCCCTGCCCAAAAATGGCGCAATTTCGTTTTTTTTTCACATTTTGCCCACTTTGAGTTCACTATATTATACTCTATTAAATATAATAGCCACCACTAAGAAAATACAACTTGTCTCGCAAAATAAAAGCCTCATATCTCTATGTAGATGGAAAAATAAAAAGTTATGGCTTTCAGGGAAAGGGAAAGAGCAAAAAATTTTACAAACCTATTATTATGACCATCCGTCAGGAAGGGGTTAAGTGAATGCTAGGGAGCTCAGCTTTTTATAGTTATGCCCCTGCACGAAAGTACTCATAGCACTGTACATACAGTAAGAGCTGCATAGAGCGCTTTTTCTTCTACCAGCTCCAAATAAATCCTTACTCAGACTCTTCCTTATGGTAGCACTGTGGCACAATGCCTAGCGCTTAAAGGGGTTTTATCGTTACAAAGATCATGTCTCAGATTATGGGGACAGTAAAAATAAGCACTTTTGTAATTGGGTTGCATTCCTTTTGTCACTTGGTTTAGCAGATATCAGCTTCTCCTGTAAATTTTGTATTCTGTTCTGCATGTTGCTCTGTTGTTGGTGGAACGCCCCCTGGTCGATTCCCTAGACACGCCCCCGGCACTGTGTTGGCTGCTGACATTTCATTCAGCTGTTGGGGTAACGCCCCTAGACAGGGAAAACCCCCGGCCACGCCCCCCGCCTGTGATTGACTTGCCTGCACACTTTTGTGTTTACTCCCCTCTGGCTGTTAAAATCGAAGTGTAACCAAGGTCTGCTGGCTCATACACATCTCCCAGCTCTAGGGAAGGATCTGGGCAATTCTGCCAGTTTAAAGGGCTTTTGCCAAGAAGTTGATTCACCTCCTCACAGGGCAGTCCCTTTAAACTGCTACTTGGAAAAGAGGGCATCTGTTCCTCAGATCGAATGCAAGCCCGCCTCCTTATGACGTTCATTCCCGTAGTGTATAAAATAAGGATTCAACACTGTGTCTGTATAAGCTGCTTGTGTGGTGCGAGTTTAGTGTTTCAGCTCTCCAAGACAGAGGTTAGGAGTTCAATCCCATCAGTAATTTTTTCTTTTTTTCTTTTATAAATTGTACACATATGTAAAGATATGAAAATATATGTGTAGACATCTATAATTTTATTATATACAAACACAAAGCTCCCTATATAGTGTCCCACCCTCACAGTAGTCACACCAAGCACCTTCCCAAACATATGTGATACAATGCATATATTCTGGGGGATGAGACATGATATAGGGGAGCTATGTATGTGAAATTTTTATTCATTATAGAGATTGACAATATTTTTTAGGTCTCTCTACTTATGTGTAGAAATTTAGGGGGGGGGGAAATATTCTGTGAGGGACTAGAACTCCAAACCCCTTCTTTGTAAAGCCAACACTCTACCACTGCACCACCATGCCAAGTTAGTTACAGGTTGAGAAGGTTCTTCTCTCAAAGCTGAGTGTTCCTCCCCCCATTTTCACTCACATGAGATTTTTACTTGAAGCTGACATTTGTAGTTGATTTAAAATCTTTTGCCTGTTGTCAGTACAATTTGGGTGAACACCACTAGAAGTGAAAGCTACTGGCTTTCAGTGTAATTTGTGTGATAAGAGATATAACAGGTGCCTGCTGGAGCTTGCTGGAGCCTCAAGGCTGCAGACATAAGCAGGGAGGAGGCTACAGAGCTGGTTTTATTTAGACAACCTCTGATCCCTGCTTTTCAAAATGTGTGTCACGGGTTTCTTCGTGGGAGAAAACCGCTCTGGGAGGAGGGACCCCCTGTGACAGAGGAACCCCCCTGGATTTCAAACTCAATTGAAAAAAATTAAACAAACAGCCCGGGAACTAAAAAGTAAACCCCCTTTAAAACTCTTTATTTTAATGGGCACTTATACTATTACCCCAGCTTATTATGTTTTATAGTTACGTAGGGGCACAAGATTAGGATCGCTGTCTATAGAACATAAGCAGATCAAACCTAGAGGTTTCAGTGTTCCGGGGCATCAGTCTCTATGGCTGAAACAGCAGCCATTTGAACATGGCTACAAACCTCCAGGGGAAAAAAGGGCCCTTTTTTTTGTTTTTCTAAATTACCTTACGACTTTTTTTGGAGGAGGGATCTTTCTGTGCAACGCTCCGCGGTCGCTTGTTCTAGTCAATGATGCACGTGCAGGTAGGAGACTCTCTTTCCTCCTGTGCTCTTTCTGGGTGAAAGGTTACCAATATGTCTTACGTGCCCACCCAAAGGTTTCATCGGTTTTGGTCACCCCAAATGGCGATTTCTCCTCTTCGCATTATTCCCCTCACGGGTGTTGCTGGAAGACTCTGGATACCTTTTTATTTAAAAAGAAAATGCCCTTTTTTTTTCCCTTTCTTAAAACCAATGCGCGTTGGGGGCAGTTTTCCACTGTGGGTCCCTGTTCACACAACATACCCCCAGGGTCCCAATTTATACCTGCATCTCTGGACCCTCGGGTTTGGTGGGGTCTCTGCTATCAAAATGGTGATCTAATGCCTATGTGTGTTTTAACAAGGGGGATGTGGATGAACAGCGCATACTTGTTCTCAGCAGGGCTTTTAAAATGTAAGGCCCCTTTTAAAACTTTTTTTAAAAAATTTTATATTAAAAAAAAAAAAAACTATATTATGTATAACAGTTGGTTATGTTCAAAAGGCGTGTTGGTCGTGTGAACTTTGTTCTTAGTGGTTTTTGGGGTCGTCTGATGGAGAAACCGCATCTGCAAAAAGACTTTTTTTTTTTTTAAAATGCTCGCTATGTAAAACATATTGGTTCAATGGTAACCCAATGTGTGTTCTTTGCGTTTTTTCGGATCGTTCAAAGAATTGACATGTAAATTTTTTATATGAGATGGCAGGAATAATTTAAAAAAATATAGGGTGGGGTTCCTCTGATCCAAAACAATTCAAACCGCGTGCGTATTGGAGCGTTTTGGATAGATTGACGTTTGCGTTTTTGGAGGGTTTTTTTTGGACCCAAAAGGACCCAAAAAAATGCTGTGTGAACTACCCTTTAGTTATAGGTTTGAGGGGGGTTGGTGATCCAGGGATTTATTCTGTCAGATTGGAGGAATTGATTCCCTAAACTGAGGATAATTGGTTTCTACCTCATGTTTTTTTTTTTTTTTGCCTTTCTTGGCCAACATTTAGTCAATAGGTTTAAAATGGGTGGCTGGGGCTTTTTCCCAGTCTTAATTCCAAAATTTTCGGCTAAGTCCACACAGAATATCTACACATTCTACACAATATATCGTCCAAAATTCAATTTATGGGGCCGAAGGCGGAATCAAAGGAATTTCTGTTGTTATTCACCGGATTTTAAACCGAGGTAAAAAAAAATAACTGAGCACGGGGGTTTTTTTTTTTTTTTGCTGTCTATGCGCATAGGGACCGTTTATTTCAGTGGATTAAAAATATGAAACCCCCAAAAAGCCTTAAAGGGGTTGTTCACTAATTTTATTCATCTTTACTCGTCCTGTTTTTTGGTTTCCCTTTTAATTCGGGGGGGTGTTTATGGCTTCCCCGGCTGCAGTAGGGAAACCCCGGTCTTAGTTATAGAAACCAGCGTGGGGCCTATCAAGCGAGATCAACAGGTTTTTAGTAAGAACTGAGAAGTGGCAGCCCCCAAAGGGGGATATCTAGAAAATTTAGGACATTTTTAACCTTAAGCCCTTTGAGTTCATACGTCCAGGCGTTTTGGGGGTTTAAGCCCTGGAGTTGGATCGTCTGGGTCGCGCGAACTCCCAAAGCGGTTCGCGCAAATGGGTGGGGTGCAGGGATTTTACGTGACATTGCAGGTGGCCCCGCCAGGATCGCTCCGGGGGGGGGGGGGGGGGGGCGGTTAACCCCTGTTTATGGGGCATCGGGTCGCAATAACTAAGGGAGAGCAGGAGGAGATGTCTCCTGCGTCTCTGTCGGCGGCAGCAGCCGCCCCACCCGGATCTTTCGATCCGTCATGCTCCTGCCCTTGACAACAGCAACGGCAGGTCAGAGAATGCCATTCCGGGTTGTCTGTGACGTCACGACCCCGCCCGTCCCAGAGGGCATGTCCCGGCATCGTGACTGACAGTTTGTCATTCAGAACCAGTCAAAGCGCACAACCAACTATGCACTGCTTCCTATGAATGAGAGATCTAAAGATCACTCATTCAAATCCCCCCTATGGGGAAAGTAAAAATAAAATGGTGAACAAAGTGAAAAAAAAGTAAAAAAAATGAAAACAAGTAAAACACAACACGAAAAATAAATAAAAAATACGTCACCGCCCTTTTCCCTTTACAAACAAGCCGAATCGCCCCCAAAAAGATCAAAAATAAATAAAGTACCCATATTTGGTATCGCCGCTTGCGTAACGACCTGCCCTATAAATTCTGTCATGTTTAATTCACCGTACGGGTTTAAGGGGGAAATAAAAAATAAAAAAAAAAACAATCAACAGAATTAAGATTATTTCTATTCCCAGCAGTCACATAAAAAGGAAAAAAAACGCGATCAAAAACTCCTAGCAAACGCCAAAGTTGTACCAATTAAAACGTCAGTATCATCCCGCAAAAAAACAGTCCCTTATACATGCTCTGTATACGGAAAAATAAAAAATGTAATAGCACTCAGAAGATAGCGATGCATAAAGTATTGTTTTAACACACTAAAAACACTTTTTCTTTTTTTTTTTTAAAGTGCTATCAAATCAACATAAAAAAACTAAAAAATAGTATCACCATTATCATCCAGCGACAAAGAGTATAAGCTAACTTTATCACGGATACTGCACGTTGAGCCCTGTCTTAAAAATAAAAATAAAAAACACTACTAGGATTGCAGTATTTCTTCACCCTGCGCTCCAAAAATGGATTTAAAAGCGATCAAAAAGCCTTGTCCTCCCAAAAATGATACTAAAAAAACGAGCAACTCATCCGCTAAAATCAAGTCCTAAGTCCCTACTCAGCTCCAGCACATAAAATTTAAAAGTTATGGCTCTCAGACTATGGCTGATCAAACCTATTTTCTGTTGAATAAAAGTGTTTTTTATTAGGTATAAAAGCAGTAAAACACGCAAAAAATATACAAATTGGGTATCGTTAATCGTATGCCCTGCTATAAAAGCTACCATGGTCATATATACCGAACAGTGCCGCATAAAAAATCAAAATAAAAAGAAATACTAACCGAAGATTGCTGTATGTTTGTCAAAACATCTCAGAAAAACCTACATCCAAATGCCCCCATAATGGTACCAATAAAACTTCAACTTCCGTTCCGCAAAGAAACTCCCTATACACCAGCTCCTCACACGAGCAAAATAAAAAATTTGGCGGTCAAATAAGGACAACATAAAAATGCAATTTTCTTTAATAGACGTATTTATCTCACTGGTGTAAAAGTAAATAAAACAGAAAAAACTATATAAAATCTATATCATTGTAATAGTACCGACCCCATAGTTAAGTTTATAATCACATCATTTCACACTGCTCGGCCGAATGCTGGTAAAATTGAAACTCAAAAACAGTGACCGTACTGCGACCTACTCGGCCTCGCTTCCCCCATTTTCATTGGCCAATGCTAAAAAAAACTAATGGAACACCTGTGCATCCAAAAATGCAGCAGTACAAAAACCACCCCTAGATAGATCCCAGATGGGTGTCGAAACCAAAATGGGATGGCCGACGTCTGGAAGGTTCACCTGTTCTGCTACATTGGGGGGCTTTGCACAATGCGACATGGCCCCACCAAAATCTGCGTTCCAAAAGCCAAATAGCGCTCCTCCATCTTATTAACGCCTGCCTCTGCCCCAAACAGAGTTTTTGAACACTCACATGTAGGGGTATTGCCGTACTTGAAGAAAATGCTTAACAAGTTATGGGGTTCTTTATTCCAGGATTCCTTGATATATGAAACATTTTAAGCTAAAATTGCAGAGATTATTGTAAAAAAAAAAAATTTTTTTTTAAAATTTTCACAACGCCTTATGGCTAAAAAAAAATTTGTGAAATACCTGAGGTGTACTATAAAATCATGCACCACGGATAAATTCATTTAAGGGGTGTAGAGTCGTTCTAATATGCAGTCTAATTAGGGGTGTTTATTAGCTATTTAGCCACTTAGGGTGTCCCCCCAACACCTGAAATGGCGCTAAATCAAAATCGTAATTGAAAATGAGACCCCCAGAGTATGCTGTAGGTGCTCCTCCTATTCCTGGGCTTATTGGTGACCAAATAATAGCACTAGGGAGCCACATATGGATACTCCTAAAAAACGCAGACCTGGGTGAATTGAAATTAATTGCATTTACCGCAGTCCATTTACCCGAATTCCAGTGAATAAAGATAAATATTGAAAATCTGCAAAAAAAAAGTGAAAATTTGAAATATCACCTCCAGTTTGCTTTAATTTTTCTGTGAAATATCTGAAGGGTTATAAACTTCCTAAATATGTTGTTAATACGTTAAGGGTCTATTTCACAGATGCGTCACTCTATGGGGGAATCTAACATGTCAGGCCCCCTCAAAGCCAGTCCGAACTGAGTGGTCCTAAAGAAATGTATATTGCAAATTTTATCTGAAAAATGTGAGAAATTACTAACAACGTTTCTAAGCCCACTAATGTCGTGAAAAAAATCAAAAAAGAGACATTTAACAAATGATGCCAACCTAAAGTGGACATATGGTAGATTCTAGTTATAACTATTTTGTGTGAATAATATCTGTCTTGCAACGCAGAAAATTTATCAACTTTTCAAATCGCAATTTTTTCCAAATTTTCATGAAATTTTGATATTTTTTTGCAACAAACAAGATGTTATGATAAAAAATATCTACTAACTTAAAGCACAATGTGTCACGAGAAAAACACTCTCTGAATCACATGAATTTAAAAGTGTCAAAAAGTTATTCTCACATAAATGGACAAATGTCAGATTCAAATAGCTGTTCAGGAAGGTCAAAACAGGCTTGGTCCTTAAGGTTAAATGACACACATTGCAAAATGACTTGTTTTTGCAAGATCTTTAACATAAAAAGCAATCCTTGTAGTGAGACAACGCCTTTAAACTTCCTCTGAATGATAGTCCCATACTTTCACTGCTCTCACACTAATGAATCCCCATCTATGACGACAGTGAAGCTTCCTTTCATCTACTGTATATGCTGTAGATAGGCCTCTGACAGATAAAACAGTAGTCAAGTTCTTATCATAGTGATACGGAAAATTAGTAAAATTTACATACCTATTGAAAGGAGCTCCTATCTAGTTCAAATTTAAACACAATAAATGTAAAAGATAGAAGAATAACTTAAACTGAGTTTTTAGAAAATAGTGGTATTATAATTCTAGCTATTTATGTTTAGTTCCTGTCCTGATTCTAAGGAGCTGAATGAAATGCCAACTTTTAACAATGCCTTACATAAAATGAGCTCTTATGTAAGAACTGAAGCCCGCATTGTGTTGTATCTGCTGAAAATGTCTGCCTGCAGCTTGGATTTTTATTCTCATGAGAAGCTAAGAGTCTCATTATCACAAATAATTCCTTATAGGAAGCTGTGTTAAAAGTGTATCAAAAATGTCCCCAAAAAAACTTTGGTACATGCTACAACTGTAAAATAAGGTCTTATGTGGGAAAATGTGCAGGGCTGTTCTGCTAAATTATGAGCCAAACGCTTTGACATGACAGTATTTCAAGTGACATAGAAAATTGCAGATCCCAGTCCTCCCCCTCTCCGAGCTTTGTCATTATAAGTAAGTCGTTGGGCCGGGGTTTGCCTACGTTGCCATTGCTTCTTTCACTACGGTTTTTCCTCCTTAACGTATCCTCTCTTCCTTCTTTTCCCGCTCTCCTGCTGTGTCACTGTTCTGTGCGACTGTCCTCAGATCTCATCTCAAGGCTCCCCTCCCCTTTGTCCATTACACGGGTTCATTAAATGTCTTTCATCAGGAAACGGGTACAGCCCTTCTCTTTCTACACTTTGCGGGCCTTTTTAAAACAAGGGTTCTTTATATAAAAGAGAGGGGGTTCATAACAGTTTTTTAAAAAACTTCGAAATCTCTTTATCTTTAAAAATTCCCACTTAAATTTTAAAGGGGTTTTTCCTCACCATGCATTTTTTAAATTTCCCCCCAGCCAGCTTTAGAAACAAACATGCTGCAGGCTGTAGGTGATTTTATAGCAGTTTTTTTACACATCAGGTTTTTGCGGGCCCATAGCTATTTTTTAACCCCTGACAAAAAAAAAAAAAAACGGAAAAAGGATTTTATAAAGTACTTTTTAAAATTTCAGTAAATTAAAAAAAAGTACTCGGGCCCGAGGGCCCCAAAAAAGGGTTTGTTTTTAACTTAGCAAAATGAAAAGGTTTAAAAGTCAAATTACTAGAGAAAACTCTGCAGGGGGTGACTCACCAGGGTTGGAGTAAATTTCCCAAATGGCATTTAAAAAAATGAGAAAATAAGGGACGGGAAGGGGGGGAGAGAGAGGGTCAAAACCCCAAAGAAAAACTTGTGTAATCTAAAAAAAGTTAAAATCTTTACCCCCTGCTCAAAAAAAATCAAACTAAGCAATATATTTTGGGAAAAAGTCTTCAATTTTTTCCCCCACATTTTTAAAAAGTTTAATCTTTGGGATGAGAAAACCCCTTTAAGGCATGTGGAAGCTCCCATAGCCAACTCTTTTTCTGTTTTATCCAGATGATTCAGTAAAAGACTACATGGACAATTAGTATATAATATGTATAGTATACTTGTATATAGTATAGTACTTAAACTATGAGGGCCCATTTATTGGTGGAAGGTGCACCCATGGGGTCCTTTGTGTTCATGCATATTCCACTATATTTAGTGATGTGCTTTAGAATTTTGTTGGAAATTGAGGTTTTGCCATGAAGTAAAATTGATGTGGAAAGCTTGCAAATTAAATAATAAACATTTTTGCGATTCCTCATTATTAAAAAATTTTCTACCATTTTTAATTTTGGTTGCTACCTTAGTGATCCATAGTGTACAGCTCATCTCCAGGGGATACGACCATGGACGAGAGCTCATCAGTCCTGGCCACACATGCTCAGACATCATCTCTTCTCTCAGACACCTACTGCCAGTCTCTTCCCTGCTTAGTAATCACACACACTCACTGCTGAGTGTTCCACCCCAGGTGCTGTCATTCTACTCCTGTCCTCTGCACTTCTTAGTAATTAGTCAAACAGTGCAAATACATAAGAAAACTCAATCAGGTATGTTCACTGAGACAAAAAATATATATAATATTTAGCTTCTGCAAGGATTTGAACCTGGGAACCCTATGTTGGAAAGCAGAATCTTTAACCCCTTAAGGACCCAGCCAGTTTTGGCCTCTCTGACACAGCCCTATTTTTGAAATCTGACATGTGTCACTTTATGTGAAATAACTTTTTTCACACCTTTACCTATCCATGTGATTCAGAGATTATTTTCTCGGACACATTGTGCTTTAAGTTTAGTAAGACTTTTTTTAAATCCATACAATCCTTGTTTGTTGTGAAAAATATCAAAATTTCATGAAATTTGGAAAATTTTGTGATTTAAAAGTGCCAAAATTTCTGGGGGGCAAGACAGATAATTATTCACCACAAAATAGTTTATAACTAGCATCTACCATAAAGTCCACATAGGTTGGCACATTTTTTTAAAAGTCTTTTTTAATGACATTAGAGGGCTTAAAAACTTAGTTAATTTTTTTCACATTTTCAAAAAATTTGCAATATACATTTTTTTAGGGACCACTCCAGTTCTGATGTGGCTTTGAGGGGGCCCGCATGTTAATACCCCCATAAAAAAGGGCACCATCTAAAAACTAGACCCCCTTAAGTATTTAAACAGTGTTAAGGAAGTTTGATAACTCTTTAGGTATTTCACAGAAATTGAAGCAAAGTGGAGGTGAAATTTCAAAAATTCACTATTTTTGCAGATTTTCAATATTTATCCATTATTCCCCTGGAAACGATAAATGTGACTAGGTAAATGCAACTTAATATCATTTCCCCCAGGTCTGCCGTTTTTAGAGATATCCCATATGTGGCCCTAGTGCATTGTGTGGCTCAACCATAAGCCCCAGAATAGGAGGAGCACCTACTGGGAAATCTGGGTCTCATTTTCAATACTTTTATTTAGGGCCATTTCAGGTTTGGGACACCCTAAGGTGCTAAAACTTAATAAACACCCCTAATAAGACCCCACATTGGAAACTACACCACTTAAGAAATATATCCAGGGGTGCAGTGAGTATATAGACACACATTTTTTTGAGCATTAGGCTGTGAAAATTGAATTTTTTTTTCCAATAATCTGCAATCTTAGCTTCAAATGTTTCATATATACAAGGAATCCTGGAAAAAAGAACCCTAAAACTTTGTTAAGCAATTTCTTCAAGTTCGGCAATACCTTACATGTGGGGGTAAACTGCTTTTTGGGAGCAGGGCAGGGCGAAATAAGGGAAGGGAGCCTATTTCACTTTTGGAACGCAGATTTGGTGGGGCCATGTCACATTTGCAAAACCCCAAAGTAGGAGAACAGGTGAAAACCCTTTCCCCAGAAGTCGCCCCATTTTGGATTCAACACCCCTCAGGGACTCACTAGGGATGTTTTGTGCATTTTGGGGTGCACATGTGTTCCATAGTTTTTTTTTAGCATTGGGCCATGAAAATGGGGGGTAAAAATGCAGTTCGGTCATTGTTTTTTGGGCTTCATTTTTACAGTGTTCGCCGTGCAGTGTAAATGATGTGATAACTTTACTATGGGGGTCGGTACAATTACAATGATATAAATTTTATATCGTTTTTTCTGTTTTTTTAACTTTTACACAATAGAAATATGTCTTATAAAAAATTGCGTTTTTATGTTTCCTATTTTGACACCATAACTTTTTTCTTTGCTGTGTGCAGAGCTGTGTATGGTTTGGTTTTTTACGGGATGAGTTGTTGTTTTTATTGGTATCATTATGGGGTGCATATGATGCTATGTTCACTTTTTATTAAGGTTTTTCTGAGATGTTTTAAACAAAATACAGCAATCTTGGTAGTGTTTTTTATTTTTTATAGAAGTCACAGTACGGAATATATGACATGCTAACTCTACTCAGAAGGTCAATACGATTAAAGCGATACCCAATTTGTATATTTTCTTTATGTTTTACTGCTTTTATACAATAAAAACACTTTTTGATCGCTTTTAAATCCATTTCTTGGAAGGCAGGGTGAAGAAAATACTGCAATCCTATTAGTGTTTTTTTATTTTTATTTTTAACAGCGCTCACCGTGCAGTATCCATGATAAGTTAGCTTTATTATTTGGGTCGATATGATTACGGCGATATCCTGTTTACATAGTTTTTTTATGTTGAAGCACTTTAAAAAAAAAGTGTTTTTAGTGTGTAAAACAATATTTATGCATCGCTGTCTTCTGAGAGCCATAAATTTTTTATTATTACGTATACAGAACTGTGTAAGAACTTTTTTTGCGGGATGAAACGGAGTTTTTAATTGTTACAACTTTGGTGTTTATAGAGTTTTTGATTTCTTTTTATTCCATTTTATGTTCTGCGGGATGAACAAAAATATTAATTCTGTGATTTTTTTTTATTTTTTTTTCTATGGCGTTCAACGTACGGGTCAATTAACATGACAGATTTTTAGAGCAGGTCGTTACACATGCGGCGATACCAAATATGGATAATTTATTTAGTTTTTATCTTTTTTGGGGGGATTGGCGTTTGTTAAGGGGAAAAGGGCGATGTATGGGTTTTTATTTTATTTTTTGTGTGTGTGTTTTACTTTTTTCACTTTTTTAAACTTTTTTTTAACTTTTTGACACTTCCTGTACTTTTCCCCAGAGGGGATTTCTAACAGCAATCATCAGATTGCTGTTAGAAGGCAGGCCAGTACACAGTATTACTACTGTGTACTGGTCGCCATGACAACTGTCAGTCATCATTCCCACAATGCGGCCATCAGGTAGGAGATCGCTGCCGAACTGCAGTTCGGCAGCCGCCCGGAAGCAGGCAGGAGGAGCTCACTCCTCCTGCCTGCGGCTTCATTATTGCAACCATGTCAGGTTGCGATAATGAAGCATTAATCACCTGCGGCCGGAGCTCACTCTGGCCGCGGGGGATCCGGCATGCGACCAGCGGTAAATTACCGCTGGATCCATGTCGCGATCGTGCGCGGCTCGCCCGCACACCCGCACGATCGCCAGGACGTATGCATACATCCAATGTCGTTAAGGGATTAACCATACAGCTACTTTGTAACTATTCAGAGTTTATAACATAAACAGACCTTTCTTTGACTAGAGTGAGCACACTGTGAGGAAAAGCATGGTGATGTCAGCCTGCTGGGTCACATAATATGCAGTTCAAACAAATCACACATAGCCCGTTTTGAGCACACTGAGAGCTGAAGCCGGATAAAAGAGGTGTGAAATGAGTTTGTGGCAAAACCCATTTAAGGAAAATTAGGCAACCTTTTAGCAGTCTGTTAGTAGACAGGAACTAGGAGGTGTATTATTCAGTGAGGACGTGAATCATTCAATGAATGACAAACTTCCATTTTCCTGTCTGACTGGCAGGCTGCTGATTGGTTACCTTAATTATGCCAGAGATCAATGGAGAATTGGCCAACCAATCAATCTGAGGTGCAACATTAAAGGGGTTGTCTCATCTCAAAGTTTCATAGGATGCATGAATGAAATAACGCTGCTTTGCTCTTGCACTTCCTGGTCAAGCTGTCTGTAATTAGCATATGAGCTCTGTGTATTCAGACCTCTCTGTTTATTAGTCTAGATTAGCTAAATTACCTTCTCTGAGGTCTGGAGAAGCTGCTGAGCTAATGTAAACAGTAATTATCAGATAGAACAAACAGCAGGGGATAAAGAGTACACAGGTCGGTCACTTGGGAAACAAGAGAGAGCACAGAAGGTGATAAAATCACTTGTAGCTCCTTAACAAAAAAAGATGAACAACGCAAGAGATTTGGAAGACATCTTCATTTAGTGTTCCCTACATTTTGAAAGCTAATATTTGTAGTGAGACAACCCCTTTAATGACATTTTTTAAATTGATGGCATTTTGAGACAAAAAATACTTTCAAGGCATTCTCATAAAAAAAAATTACTGTATCAGAATTGTACCTTCTCTGATTGGCAAAGAGTTGCCTTCTCTGATGAGCCACGGTTTCTGCCTTGTAATCAAATTAAGTCTAGAGACTGGATAGCAAATAAATCAAGCACTGAGCCTTATGGCACTGCACAGCTGAGCACAGACACAAAATTACTGAGCACCAATTCTTAGAACAGGCCACCTGTGGTCTGCCTATAGATGGTGGGGCAGATTTATCAATGCTTTCTAACTTTTAGACAGTGTACAGTTAGGATAGACAGTCTTACAATGCACCACATTCATCATAGTGTTGATACATGTGGCGCGTGTTAGAACTGTCTAGTCTAACGTTACACCTTTTATTGGTTGGCTTACTTCATGCCACCAACTGTGCCAAAATTCTGCTGCATGACATTACATACTAAACCATAACCTTTTGGCACAGAAGTGTCTTGAAACTGCCTAACAAAAGAGAAAGTGCGCCTTGGTGAAGTAGAATAGAGGTATATGTTAAAGGGATGTTGCAGTCCCATGTAGCAGTTCTATGTCATTAACTCAAAATTTTATTTAGAAGTGAATTAATTAAAGCTTTTATTTTTCATAAACAATTGTGAAGGTAAAAGTTCCAAACAAAAGCACATGATTGGTACAAGGAATCCGTAACTTTATATTGAGTGTTACATTTTGGTCTATTAGCACAGGTCTTGGTGGTGGTAGGGGTTAGGGTGCTAGAGCAACCATGGACGTGATCTATGCCATAATAAATGTGGTGTAAAGCATTTATACCATTATTTTGCCGCAAATTGTGCCAGAATTGTGGCGCAACTGTCTTGATAAATGTGCTCTAGTATGTGTAAGTGGGTTCATTGTAAATATACATGTTAAGTTATGCACTTAGGCCTTGGAAACCAAATGTACAACAAGTAGTAAAACACTTGTTAAAACTGTCATTGCAAAAGACATGGCTATAGATGAACAGTAAACTCAACTATAGCACCTAATACCAGGCATGCTGTCCAGTGTAATAAAATCATGGGAAACATACAAAGAGGCATAGCTGCTAAGACAAGAACATAGTTTTGCTTCTATACAATCACTAGTCAGACCACAGATCGATTACTTTGTGCAGCGTTGGGCACCCATGTATAAGAATAGATGAACAAGCGCAGATGCAGAGAAAAGTGGTCAAGGTAATTAAAGGAATTCATTAACAGTGGATTGTATTACCAAAAGTACAAAATTGGGGTTATTCAGTCTGAAAAAAGACGGCATAGGGACAATCTAATTACAACATACAAATGTGTAAATATACAGTACAGAGGCCTTTTTCATGCTCTTTTTAGGCCTAAGCTTTTAACCATGACAAAGGAGCATCCTCTATGTTTAGAGGATACATAGCTGTCTTAACAGAATTATGGGCCCCCGGGCATAGCACTGCAGTGGGCCCTGCCCACATACATGGCATCACACTTGGCCATGCCTCGAGCTCCCTCCCCCTCCCCTCCAAGCACACCCTTATTTTCACGCCACTTATGTCTGGACACCTGCAGCCTACAAGATATATCGGCAGGGCAGGGAGCCTATGGCTCCCTTCTCCACCATGGTTTGTAACTGTTTGCACATTCTAAAAACACTTAAACCGTTAAATAAGCAAAGCCAACCAAGGATCCAGGGTATAGACCACCTGGGACCCCTATATTTGTGAGGTCCCTGGGCAACTGCCTAGCATGCCCAATGGAAAAGATGGCCCTGAGAGGATAGAAGGTTTCACCATCATCATAGACAGGGATTCCTTACTGTAAGAGAAGTGAGTCTATAGAATCTCTGCCTCAGGATATTAAGCCTTTCTGAAAACAAAATATATCCTATTATAAGGTATTGGTATCAGAAGGTGTCAGTTATTGTTGTCAGTGAGGAAGTGTATTGCTTTGTGGACTCCAATTACACTTGCCAGCAATGCCACAAAGCAATGCACTTCCTCACTGACACTGATATTCTATTGTCGGTATCTTCCTGCTTTACACATTTGGGTTTTACTCCTTGCTTTTCTATTTGGCTACTCTGTTACTATACAGGCAGCATCTACCTACATGCATTTCTATGTTTGCTTTTTCTATCTAGTGATTTGAAAGATTAAGTTTAATTGATAACCGAAATGTTGCGCACAGTGTCACCATCTTATCTGTACTGAATGTAACAATCTACTTAATGCATTTTTTGAGAAAAATTGCTGTATATGAACTTATTTACTCAATACAAATCACTTTATGCAAAATCTGAGTGTTCTGGATTTTTCTATATTTGGTGTACTGGAATATAGTCTCCATGTGCAATACATCATTTAATCTGAGTGCTGGACATGTTTCACATAATATACTACACAACAAAGGACAAAGTACCCTGAAACAGATGCTTTCAAATTGGTAACTGGCTTGGTTCAGTCTCATACATTTAAAGGTTCGGTGAGTTGCATGTTACTTTAAAGGGGTTGTATCATTTCATTAAATGGTCTTCAGAATAAAGGGACAGTGAAAACAAGTAACTTTGCAATTAGATGTCATTAGCAAAGCTGTCTTGTATTCACCGTTTTCCTTATCTTCTGTTTCTGTTTACACTGATATGCAGTGCTGGTTGGATCCCTCCTCCATGCATTTCACTAGCTGAGAGCTCATTTACATTCTGTTCGGCCCCCGCTCGGGTATTCACGGAGCTTGCATTCCTGCCTCTCATTCAAAGTAAGGGACCGGCACATTTTCACTCTGCACAGCCAGAAGAAACAGAATAACACTGCAGGGCTTCTACGGTCAGGAAACAGCACAATTGTGTGTCGATTCCCTGCCTCTCTGACTCAGAGTTAGGGGCCGTAGCAATTTCTCTCTGCACACTCAGCAGAAACACACTGCAGCAGATTTTACAATCAGAAAACAGCACAGTTGTGTCTCGGTGCCTAACTCTCCTGCATAGAAGGGAGATCTGTGCCGCTCATAGAAAGCTGGATTCAACTGTAACAAATCTCCACCTGTGAGAGGAGGAGAGATCAGTGCTCAGTCTAGATTGAATGCAGCCTGTGGTATGTATACAGCTCTTACAAAATAAGACTGCATAGGGAGAGACACAGTGACATGTGGAATCAGAGAGGGGGGGAAGGAGTCTCGGGAGCCAGCATGAACAGTGAAGGGGGGATGATGTCACCCAACTGGGAGGGGAAGAAACTGCCCTGCATTTCTAGAGTTGAGAAGCTGAGAGCAGTATGAATCAGCCGAACTAAAGAAGCTATACATCCCCTTTAAGGAATGCACCTATGGAATATGTGGTGCTAGAGTCCCAGCTTTTTTCACCTTCAGCTAATTTGAATATATTTACATTTTAGTGGAACATTCATGTATTGTAAGTCTTCACACACCTTAATGGTACCTCTCCCTAATGAGGTACAGTGGTCCCTCAACATATAACATTATTTTTTTCCAGAATGACCATTGTATGTTGAAACCATTACTCCATGGAAAACTAATAATTGGTTCCAAGACCCAATACAATATATTGCAAAATTAAGATTATGCAGATAATGAATACAGGTAAAGCAAGACCTTACATACAGCAGTCAAAAAGATCTGCTGGAAGCTGGAAATCACATTCTATGTTGAGGATAGAAGCTTCTTTACATCATGTACTTTATACACAATGCTTGAATTCAAGTAACGGTTGGACCAGCGAAAGGAGGCTTGAGAGAAATTCAAAAATGATAAAATCACCAATTTATTGGTGCCCGTGGGCAAAGACAGATACGTCCTCGTGAGACAGGGTGACAGCAAGTACTGCTAACTCCTAAACACGAAACGAACCAACGCGTTTCAGGTACATCGTACCCTTACTCATGGCATAACTAGTCAGAAGAATAATCCTAGCTATATACACACATAGATTAAGACATTAATTGCGTAAAACCATTTACTCACCTGTGTGGAGTATGACGCCAACAAACTAAGGAAGCCGGCAAGCGCATCACACCGTTCTGAAAGTCCGGTCAGATGACCGGACGTGATGTAACAGAACAAGTCCGGGCATGCGCAATAATAGATTACCGCTAACCTGGCAAGGGCAAAAAGCGGACATCCGCAGTTGACGAGAAAACGGACTTAGAACAGGCGAACTCAGAAAAAATCAATATTGGCAAATATCTCCAGACAGGTGTTCACAAATTCGCCACCAAGTATATTAATATATATATATATATATATATTATATATATATATATATATATATATATATATATATATATATATATATATATATATATATATATATATATTATAATATATATGTCTTTGCCACGGGCACCAATTAATTGGTGATTTTATCATTTTTGAATTTCTCTCAAGCCTCCTTTCGCTGGTCCAACCGTTACTTGAATTCAAGCTATTTACTCTGCGGGACTGGAGCAGGGACTGTGCGACACAGGTGTGTTACCTTAATCCTGTAATATAGAGGTGAGCTGACTCTATTGTTTTTTTATATCAAACTTTATACACAATGTATGAAATAGAGCTATCCTCACCTGGTGCCCAAAGGAGTTGTTCATCCTAGTACATGTAAAGAACAATACAGGACATGAAGTACCACACTGTAGGGAAACGCTACTAGACCTGCAATCATTGAATGCACTTCACTAATACAAGGGTTTTACAAGTAAAATATTTATGATAATTGGCTGGATCAGTGTTTGGAACATTTTATCTTGAAACCATACTCAACACACAATGTCCCAGGAAAGACCATTGTATGTTGAAAATATATCATGAAGCAATTTTATCTTGAGGGACCTCTGTTCATTACCCCTTTTGAGCTACATCCTAGTTTAAAAACAAACTTTTGGAGCATTGTCATTGTTCCCGCTTGGAATTTAGTACAGATTTCCAAGCATAAAATTGCATTAAAAAATTGCAAAATCAAATACCTTTATCATTCTATGTATCTATGAACACAACATTTTATATTTCTTTATAGCTCGTACAATTTCAAAATCCATTTGTAACAGATGACTAACCCTTAACAACAGGAAGCTAAGTTAATACAATGTTTGTTCCACTCTTTGGCTAAAATATCTAATTTGACAACTGCACAAATGGAAATTGCAAATTTACAGAAAGCGAGTCAAGTTATGTCTGCTGTTATTATAGATTTATTATGCTAGAAAAATACACAGAAGGATTTATACTAAAATGCCAAACTTTGTGTTTGTCCCAATATGTTGTTTCAGTTGCTACCGTCTTTTGCTATTTACAGCATGATGGTTCTAAATATCACTGGATCCACTTTATGTAGCATAACAACCTTTTTTTCTACACATCTTTACAGTGAAATAATTATAGTACACATTTGACTATCATTATTATGAATACCAGCTAATATCCTTAGTAACCGCTGGGAGCAGGACATTCCATAGACCATAATGCTGTCACCATCTTGTGTCCTTCCAGCAATGCCTGCAGGGTGTTTGTTCTCTGACTTTTCCTGCCTAAAATGACAATGTCCATCCGCTCGAAAAAGCCAAAAACCAAAACTCATAAGAGAAGGCAACTCTTTGCCAATCAGTGGAGCTTCAATTCTAATACTGCCATGAAAATTGAAGCCTTTTCTGTCAAGGCAACCTCATAGACAGAGCTGCCTTAACAGCATTATGGGCCCCAGAGTTGTGAACTGGGCCCCCGAACCAACGCAGAATACAGATAACACATCACTTATACCAAAAAGTAAACACCATAAAAACAAAACCACTGCAAACATGGCGCAAGTAAATTTTTTTCATATTTCACCCGACTTAGAATTTTTTTTTCCAGATTCCCAGTACATTACATGGTGCGTTTATGGCACCATTAAAACGAACATCTTGTCCCACAAAAAACAAGCCATCATGTGTCTATGTAGATAAAAATAAAAACCACTCTTTTTATGCAGAATTGACATACAACAACTAGGGCCGTATTTACAGCTGAGGATGCTCTAGACAATGAGCTTGAAAACGCCCATCAAATTAGGAGAGGTTCACACAATTCATTAAGCAACATAGGCTTAGATACACAGGGCCAGCAGATATCATAACACCGGAAAGGCTTAGATACACAAGGCCAGCATATATTTTAACACCGGATAGGCTTAGATACACAGGGACAACAGATATTATAACACCTGACAAGCTTAGATACACAGGCTCAGCAGATAGCATACACTGGGTAGGCTGAGATACGCAGGGCCAGCAGATGGCATACACTGGATAGGCTTAGATATGGAGGGCCAGCAGATGGCATACACTGGATAGGCTTAGATATGCAGTGCCAGCAGATGGCATACACTGGGTAGGCTTAGATACGCAGGGCCAGCAGATGGTATACACTGGATAGGCCTAGGTACGCAGGGCCAGCAGATGGCATACACTGGACTGGCTTAGATACGCAGCAGTTGACATACACTGGATAGGCATAGATATGCAGGGCCAGCAGATGGCATACACTGGATAGGATCAGATACGCAGGGACAGCAGACGGCATACAATGGATAGGCTTCCTAACACTCCACACCTCCCTCCTCTCCAAACACCCACACACCTCCCACCCTTCCTAACACCCCACACCTCCTACCACCCTCAATCACTCACTCATTATGAAGTCCAGAGAGCAGGGGGCCAGGCAGTCTTCATCTCTCCACTGCTGAAGGTATGAGAGCACAGGGAGAGGCAGCACTGCTCCTCTGTCTCCCCAGCAGTCTTCCGCTCTTCAGTGGCGCTCAATGCTGGGGGAGAGAGAAGGAGGGGCAGGGCTGTAGTGCAGGAGCTCAGAGGATCGCTGCTTTACTTCAGTGCTATGCTGCCCTGCCTGCACTGTGAATAGTAAAGTGCAGGCAAGGCATAGCAATAGCAGGGGCCGCATCAGGCATCGTTGTAGCCTGGCCCCTGCTCTGACTGCTGTGCTGCCTTGTCTATGCTATAAAGTGCAGGCACAAGTTGGTAGTGCTAAAACAAAGAGAAATGGGACAGAGGCGCACTCATGTGCAGTAAGGTCACACAAGGAAATATTGAAGTCAGTGTGTGGAGCTGCTCATCTGTAGTAGTTGTACAAATATGGTACAACTCATGCAATCGCCTATAGAACCACTTCAGTTCTCCCCAGAGAGCTGCTGAGGTATCTCTTTGAACTACAAGGAGTTCCTAGCACAACGGGTCCTCGGATAGCAAGACACAAATACCGCAAGAAGAGTTATAGCACTAGGGGAAACTAAACGATGACACTTGGGTGTACCCACTATAAAACTGTCATATTTTATTAATGATAACAGTATATTGACAACTCGTTTCGCGAACCATACGAGCCAGCTTCCTCAGATCATGAAGCACAGAAACACATGCGGCGATTTAAAAAGACTGCGAAGTTAAAATGAGGCTAAGCGGTATTTACAAGCCAGAAAACGTGTTGTTTCTGCATGTGTTTCTGTGCTTCATGACCTGAGGGAGCGGGCTCGTTTGGCTTGCGAAACGCGTTGTCTGTATACTTTTATCATTAATAAAATATGACAGTGTTATAGTGGGTACACCCAAGTGTCATCGTTTTAGTTTCCCCTAGTGCTATCTCTTCTTGCGGTATTTATAAAGTGCAGACATGACGCTACAGGGTGGCACGGCTGACCAACCAATGGGTGTATTCACTGCCAATTGGCAGGGTAGGCAGCTGCCTGAGGGGGCCCCCAGAGCTCGTGGGGCCCCCGTGCAACCATCTACCTTGCCCAATGGAAGAGACGGCTCTGCTCATAGACATACAGTAGGTGCAGTGACCATTCCTCCGTCTCATAGCCCCATACACAGTGGGGTCTGCTGTACTGTGGTTTAGGACATACTTCTGGTAGCCCTGTCGCATGTCGATCTGCTCTTGCACACTTTTGAAGCTGATGTTCACCTCTCACATCAATGGTGCTTTGCAGTTTCTGAGTTACTTATTTGCAATGGTGCCATCTGTCCACTCACAATTAGGGGTGAGCGATATTATCGGCAAAAGTTGAAATCGGCACGGTTTTTAGGCTTATCGGAAATTTTACACGATATTTTAGGTGACAAGCTTACAGATAATCTATTACTATCGCACCATTTTCAGCATTTCCAGCCAATCAGCTCCAAGGATAGAGGGGGTGAGGAGGATGTACAACGTCACCATTTTGCAGTGTATGGATCTCATTGGCTGCAAAAATCACGTGACCTCGTTTTATTTATGCAACTGCATTTCCTGTTTGAGCTCATTCTCTGTCTCTGCCACTTCACAGCAGGACTTGTCTGTCTGCGTTTAAACCAATAGCTGTTCTTACAGCTCTGAGAGATAGTCTCTTCTAATACAAGAAATCATTAATCTACCTACAGCTACAGCTTAGAATAGAATTAGATTAGAGAATTTCACTTCTTATTTAATTAGAGAAAGTTTTAATGATATCTACTGGTGTGTGTAGCCGCGGGGCTGCAGGTAGGGGGAGGGAGGAAAGGGGGAGCGGCAGCAAGAGAGGCATTTAAAAGGAAGGAAGATATTTTGCAGCTCAGTGTGCTCTGCAATCTTTAATTGAAAAAAGCATTGTTTTTTACCACTTTTTTGGCCAGCAGACCTCTGATAGGATTTGAAATTGTCCCTGTTTTTTCAGTTCTATTGCAATCACTGCGTGTCAATGTTCCCAAAAACCGGCATAACTTTTAAATAGTTTTATTGACGTCCATGCATCTGTTTGCCGCAAAGAGCACAGTTGTACGCAAATTATGTTATACATATTTCCTAGTAAATTGCGCCTGTAGTCAGTGGTGTGAGGACCGCCATATTAATCCATATAACATATAAATACTCTTATTGCAGTCCGTGTGTCTGTTTGGCACAGAGAACTCAGTTGTACGCATATTGTTTTATACATATTTGATTCAAGTGAGAGAGTAATCAGTTGGCAGCAGCATGAGTAGGCCACAGAGTGGCACAATGACATAGTGTGGAGGTGGCGGCAGCATGAGTAGGCCACAGTGTGTGGCACAGTGACAGATTGTGGAAGTGGCAGCAGCATGAGTAGGCCAAAGAGTGACACAATGACAGATTGTGGAGGTGGCAGCAGCCTGAGTAGGTCACAGATTGGCACAATTACACAGTGTGGGGGTGGCGGCAGCAGCAGCAGCAGCATCAGGCTGGAGAGTAGCACAATTACATTATTTTGAGGTGGCGGCAGCAAGGTGACATAATGAGGAGGTGGTGGCAGCAGCAGCAACATCAAGCCAGAGAGTGACATGGTGAAATAACCTGAAGATGACAGCTGCTGCAGCATGAGGAGACCTGAGTGGTGAGGTGGCAGCAGCATCAGAAGGCTACATAATGGTCCAGTGAAGAGTGGGGGTGGCAATACCAGTCCCTGGTAAAGATGGTGGGTGGTAAAAGGGGCAGCTGGCAGCAGATGTGTGGCATCAGGTGGGTGGTAGCATAAAAATAGTAGCTGAGGCAGGTAGCCAGAAGAATCCAGACTCATTTGTCAAAGTTTGGGTGAGGCGGCATGGCTGATCTAATTTGATGCATCAGGCATTGGTGTCTGGAAATCCTTGCTGATCCATGCCTGATTCATCTTGACTAAGGTGAGTGTCTCCACATTTCGGGTGAACAAGTAAGTTCTGCTTGGGGTAACTATGGCCCCCACCCCACTGAACACCCGCTCTGATGCCACACTACTGGCCGGGCAGGACAGCTTCTCCAGTGCAAACTCGGCAAACTGGCAAATCCAGTTTGACTGCCCAGTAGTCCAGCGGATCTTCAATGTGGGGTGGCAGGGTGCTGTCCAAGTAGGTCACCACCTGCTGGTTCAGGGTCTGCTTCAGGAGCTGCTGCTGCTGGTGAGTACCTTCCTCATTAGGCGGGTGAAGAAAGCTGCTGATCAACGACTTCAGAGTCAGGTTGCTGCTGATGGAGCTGGTACTGCTCCTAAACCCACTCCACCCACAGCAGCCGTGGCAGTGGTTCGTGAGCGCTGTGGTGAACTATCTTTGAAATACAGTGTGTATATTTCCCACATACACACATCTCCATTACAGGCAGGTTATTATTTTGGGATATTGTTCTCTGTGCCAAAGAGTTACTTTTTTCACTTATAAGGTGAAATTTAAACCTTGTTTGAAAATACGAGGTTATTATTTGGGTCAATATACAAAAAAATCTCCAAATATCCCAAAGTGAAGGTTATTATTTTGGGATCTGTGGTGAATCACCACAATAAGTGAAAAAAGTAACTCTTTGGCGCAGAGAGCAATATCCCAAAATAAAAAACGCTGGTTCAGGAACATGTATGTATATGACACACACACTGTGTAGTTGAAAGGTATTTCACCGCAGTAACTATAAAATCGGAAGTATTTGGCACAGAAGCTGGCTGGCTGCTGATTGGCTGCATGTCTGCATGTCATGGCATTGAGGGCATTCCTTTCTTTCTACCATAGTTCTTTGCCCGATGTCACGCCATGTGCTCGCGGCCATTTTAGAAAAAAAACGATTCATTGCCACGAATCGCCAGGAAACTCGACTTCGTTTAGAATTGAATTTTTCCTGAAATTCGAAACGAATTCCACTTTGTTAGATTTGATTCGCTCATCCCTAATTTTCTACATGCAAATCATGTGTGTGTCAATGCAAAATCTCTTAAATAGAAATGCATGTCTCCTATATGTTTAAATTGAGTGTCTATAATCTTTGACTAGTCATGACATGTTGGAATTATAGCTTTAATGCAAATCAAGAGTGTTAGATTGTTAACCTTAACTTTGACCTTACTCTTTGCCAGGATTGGATAAAACTTCTGATCCTGGTCTGCTGTGATTAGTAGTAATTGCAGCATCTTAATTGTTGAAGAGGAAGGAGTCTTGCTTTATCACCCCGTTGGCACTCCTGGAATGGGATTGTAACATACTGATGCATATCCACAGCAGTTGGGGGAGCTGTTAAATGATGCCTTTCAGTTTCTACATTGACAGGCTGTAACGACCAGAGGTAGTGGATCCATTGATCCATTGCAACCGATGGTGTAAGTTGCAGCAGGGAGCGAAGTCTAAGGGACCGCTGGTTTTCACCAGAGCCCGTCGTAAGGCGTGATGGGTTAAGTGCGGCAGGCGACCCCTGGCGCAACTTGCCTGCAGCGGTCACCGAAGTGTTGTGCAATACAAAATCATAGAAAAGGCTCGCAGTTGAGGACAGGCAGGAAGGTCAGAGCAAGTGACAAGGTTGGTGGTCAAGGGACGGAAGCAAGGAGATCTATTACACGGTATAGATAAATAGTACTAGGATAACACTTTCTTGATAGACACAAGGCACTCTGGATCTGGCAGGGGCGGTCAGAGGGAAACTGACTAATATAGGGTCAGCGCCCGGCAATTACCCAATTACTGGCATGCTGACCCTTTAAATTGCTCAAAGCCGGTGCACGTGCGCCCTAGGAAGCGGGGACGTGCATGCCGGCAGCAGAGATAGCGCAGATCGAGGAGAGGTGAGGTGAGGAATGGCACACCAACATGCGGGATGTGGCGCCACTCACAGAGGTAGGAGTGGGGGATCCGGAGGTATGGGTGCAACCGCGACTCGATGTGAGGATCACGGGAGCACCCATAACACAGGCATAATGCAATGCACTGCATAAGTCCTCTTGTTGTACTAAAAATTAAAAAAATTTTAATAAAGGTTTAAGAAAAAGTCCCCATTTTTGTTTCCTTCTCAAAGTCCCTTTTATGGAAAAAAGTAAATAAAAAAAATCCATTATTCATGTTAGTAAATGGTATTGTCTAATTACCGAGGCGCATTACGGTGTTTCGCATAAGAGACATTTTCATGGAGGTGCATGTATTGGATCCCTAGATGTTTGGACCGCCCCTTAAACAGGAATTGCCTAAATACACACATCTTATATCAATGTGGCTAGTGTGGATTTACTAATGCTTACAAGGTGTATAAACCAAAAACGCATCAGTGTTCAGACGAGTGATCATAGATACGTGTTTACTTGTTTCTTTCTGATGCGTCTTCAGAATCCATTCAAAGAATTGTCATGTCAATTCTTGATCAGAAAGATGCAGCAGACACCATATTTAAAACTATAGAGTGCGATCTTGCTGCAGCCAAAACGCAGCCAAACACTCACCTGCATGTTGGATTTACACAGTGCCTTTGGATGCGTTTTTCAGATCCAAAACAGATCCAAAATCAGATTCAACATGCTGTGTGAACATACCCTTATCACTACATTTCTTACAACTAGAACTGTAAAATTTTAAAATGAAAACACAGTGACTCATAAACTGTAGCTCTATAGTTGAAACACTTTACTCTTATTATTTTTGTTTAAATTGTGTTTTTGTTATGCACTAATTAAAAAAAAACTTAGAAACTAATAATTTTGTGATCACCATAATCAGACTGACCAGTATAATAAAGTTATGACCTGAATAAGAAATGAAGAAAAAATAATGTCATAGCTAATAAAAGTTAATAAACTATAGGTAACCAAAAACAAAAGATATTAAAAAATAAAACTCTTCTTTAAATAAACAACAGACAGATAAAAACTTTCATCTGGATGAAATAAAAAAGCAAAAAAAAAAAAAAATAGCTTGGTCATTAAAGGGGTTTTGCCACGATCTTATTTCATACCTCCTATATCCAGCTCTTCAACTCTGTGTGCTCAGAAGGGGGCGTGTGTGATTTGTTTTAATTGCATATCATGTGACCCAGCAGGATGACACCATCAGGCCTTTCCTCTCTTCAATAAAGGGAGTAAATGTGAGTAGCTCAGAGGTAAAGTTTTTGTCTCACAGCACAAGGGTCCTAGGTTCAAATCCCTGCAGGAACTAAACCTGTGGATTTTTTTTCTCTTTCTCAATGCACATACCTGAATAAGGTTTCTTTTTTTAATTTATTTGCACTGTTTGACAAATTACTAAGGAGCACAGGAGTAGAGAGACAGCACCTGGGGTTTGAACACTCAGTAGCTGCCTGAGGGGAGAGGTGATGTCTGAGCATGTCTGACCAGGAGTGAGGAGCTCTCAGACCTGGTCGTATTCCCTGGAGATGAGCTGTAAACAATGGATCACTAAAGGAGCAGCTAAAACAAAAACAGTGCAGAATTTTTAATAATGATGAATGGTGAAAATGTTTATTATTTAGTTTGCAAGTTTCCCACGTCAGTTTTACTTTGTGGCAAAACCCCTTTAAGGCCTAACACAGGTTAGTCACTAAGGGATTAATATTAATGTAAATCAACACTTCAACGGTTACATAATATATATAAATAAGAATGTACACTGAAAACACAAATTGAATAATATATCAACTAGAAATATTGATGACTCACAGCAAATTACAAGGCAGGTAGAAATGATGGGCAATGTATTACAGTGATGACATCGGGTGAATAAAATATGCCTTCACAGGATTTCCTCTTTCAAAACAGCAATTATCATGATATATCTAAAACACTGACACAGTCTATTGATTTGGAAGTCACATAAAGAAAATTTTTATGTAGTTGAGTTTTTATGTATTCTGTGTATGTTGAAGGTAATGATCAGTTGGTTTTCTGATAAAAATAATACTGTAAAAACAGAAAACTACAAACATCTACACAACAAGCAAATGTCAAAAGATGGTAACAAGAACAGTTTCAGTTCACCAAATATCTTTTGAATTAGTCAGAAAAAAAGAATATTGAACAATTGTAAATTTTACTATAATAGAATATCAAAGTGATTGTACAAGGTCTCTAGAGAAAGAGGCCACAAACAATTCTATTATAACTATGAAAGAGTGCCAAGTTGGTATGCCTCAGATTCAAGGACTGTGCATTAAAAACAATGTTGACTAGCTATTTAACCAAAAACAATTTTATGGAAGTTTTTCAAATAAAAAGCCACTGTTGAAAAAAAATTTATAGGATCGCTGCTTCAAAATACATATGTCTGATGCTAAAATCAGCCATAAGGATAGTGAAGTAAGCAATATATAAAGAAAAAAAAACTAAAAAATATACTCTTGACGCCACACCCCTTTGGCCTTCCTTTGTAAAGGTATGTTCACACGGCTTATTTTGGGGCGCATTTCGCCACATATTTCGCGCGTACTGTGCTCTAATACGAGCGAAATGCGCCCCAATCATTACGGTAATCCACAGTTCTCATAGAGAATGGCCATGTCATGTCATTTATTCACATGTCATTACATGCTACGAGTAATGACAGTTTAGGGTGCTAGCTGGCTGCCGACCCCTCCGTGCCGCGGGAGTACGCTCCCGAACACCCCGCGTAATTGCGGGACTTAATGTACGCCCTGCAATTAAGCTGTGTGAACCTACCCTAAGGCTTTCCACAAGAGAGAGGAATTGGGTGTGAGATGAAAGTTGTGAGGAAGACAGAAAGATAAAGCACATTACTGGATTTTTTTTTGTTTTTTTAACATGAAGCACAATTATGGCTCATGGGACAGTTTTAAAACATGCAGTGCTGCTGCTCAGCTGCAGAGAAGGGAGGCTATTTACAGCACAGCAACATCAAAAATTAGCTCAAAGAACATCACAGAAAATGAAGATTTAGACAAACCATTTGAGAATTTTTTTTAGTTACCAGATAACCACCAGTATTTGCCAGAACAATTATTACTTAGCTAAAGTCCTAATTTTGGGCAAGATAACTATCTAAACATTAAAGGGGTTGTCTCGCTACAAAGAATAGCTTATCAAAATGTAGAGGGAAACACAATATAAGACATTTTCGCAATATATTGCATTGTTCCTCTTTTTTCCCCTAAAGAGATACAAGTGAATTTATTACCTCCTTGACTATTTCAGTTCCCTCAGTAACCGACCTGTAAACAAATCTCCCCGGGCTGTTTGTTCAATGAGATAACAGAGAGTGAGTCATCACACAGGTCCCCAGTGTCAGTCAGTGTCCTGTGCTGCAGACAGTAAAAAGCTTGATTTTACCTAAAGTAAACAGCTCTGTAATTAGGGCTTTTTGTTTTGGGGATCAGATAAGAAGTCCTGCTAGTAGTTTGAGAAGCTATCTGATCTAAATTAGCATCTGAAAGCACAATGGAGCTGTACAAGCATGGAGCTTATGCAAAATTAGTCGAACCAGGAAGTGACAGAGAAATTTCTTTCATGCATTCTTTGAAACCCTGTGGGGAGACAACTCCTTTAAGTCAAAGATACATGAAAAAAAATAAAAAGTGTTAACGTCCAAAAATGAATAAGTCAGAGGCCAAATAACAATCTGAGACTGTGATTGAACTTCAAAGCAACTGTTCACTTAAGGAATAGATGTAACTTAACACAACCTGGACAGTTTCACATAAAAAGTAGAAAAAAACCTAATCGGAATGTATGACATTTTCCCAAAGATTAAAGCCTAGAATTGTTGTTGAAGGTACCACTGCTAAGTGATAATTTCTTACCTTTTAAATCTTAAATTTGTTTTCCAAAAATACTTCCCATATCTGAGAATGCCTTGATACCAATCACCACCATCAGATTTTAACAAATCGAGTAGATCTCCAAGTTTCTTCTATTTTAATTTACAAGATAATATTACGTGAAAATTAACAGTGTTTGGGAATGCCGATCTACAAAGGTGGAAATTGACACGTCTCAGGGGGAAGAGCTATTTTTGCCAGAACGAATATGAACATCTTTAATTTAAATCTGAGAGCAGACAGGGCGTGTTATTAGTGCCTGCTGTGAGCTGTCTGGAAGACTGTCTGCCACTGTGCTGTGTATAGAGATAACTCTTCTCGGGGGCAGTCTGCTAATGAGTCAATTCCTGTACACTGGCTAAGAACAAATTTCAGTTCAGAGTTATAGCAAAATATCCACATTTGGTGTTTTTGACGTTTTATTTTAATACAATAATTCAAGAGAACAGCTTACTATTGTAATGGGCTTTTTCTAAAGCAGGATGCCTTATTTGTATTACTGTATTTCACACTGCTTTGATATTACTAATTATTTACTGCTGGAAACTGATTGTATGTTTATGAACTATTGTCCATCAATCCCATTACACACCACATTAAACATAAAATGAATTAGAAGTTAAAGGCAATTCCTGACCACATGTTCATGTCTATTGTACCTAATTTGCAATTAAAATTGTTTCATCATATAATCAGATTTTAATATTAGCTCTCTTTGAGACCATCTTAGAGTTATAACTTTTAAATATTTTAACCAACATAGCTCTGGATGAGTTGTTATTTCATAGTACACTTTTGGGGTGCATATAATGTATTGAATAAGAAGAAAAATGACAAGAATTCTAAAATGTTTGCAATTTTTTTATTATATTCTTGTGACATTAGCTATTTACTATAATTAAGATATTAAGCTGTAAGTCATTACAAATAAAAAAAAACCCACATAATTCGTTGTATCATGTCAATAATGACCGGAATAACACAATCACATTATTTGTCTTTAGTAAGAATGCTGGAAAAAAAAACCACAAAAAATGCCAGAATGGCTAGAGAGCTATAGAAAGTGATCAAAAGATCACTTGTATCCCACAATGGTACCAATAAAAAATACTGGTCATCTCACTAAAAAACAAAGCCACATACAGATTTGTTAAAAAATAGAAATGTGTGTCTTACTAGGCTATGTCTAAAAAACCGTCCAACATCCGAAGGCATTTTAACATCGCTGATTTGCACTAAAAACCGCGGCAGTTTTCAAATTTGCCGTCGGCCCTTTACATTGAATGCACGTGAATCCAATGGCAATCCTGCGGAAGATCCAGCCTAGGGTTGGAAATGCAGCGGCTACTGGTAAATTTCAAAAATAAAAATGGATACCAATAAAATTACATAGGCAGGTATAGGCAGTTTAATGTCCCCCATAGGCAATTATAGAAAGTTTAATGTCCCCCATTTGCAGGTATAGGTAGTTTAATGTCCCCCTATAAGCAGGTATAAGCAGGTATATTTCCCCTATAGTAGGTATAGACAGTTATAGGCAGGTATATGTCCGCCATAGGAAGGTATAGGCAGTTTAATGTCCCCATAGACAGGTATATGTCCCCCATAGGCTTGTATATCCAGGTATATGTCCCACATAGGCAGGTATAGGAAGTTTAATATCCCCCATAGGCAGTTATAGGCAGTTTAATATCCCCCCATAGACAGGTTTAGGCAGGTATATGTCCCCCAAAGTAGTCATAGACAGTTAGAGGTAGGTCCCCCATAGCAGGTATAGGCAGGTATATGTCACCCATAGCAGGTATAGGCAGTTATATGTTCCCCATAGGCAGGTATAGGCAGGAATGGGCAGTTATATGTCCCCCATAGGCAGTTATAGGCAGATATATGCCCCCCATAGGCAGTTATAGGCAGGTATAGGCAGTTATAGGTAGGTATAAGCAGTTATAGGCACATATATGTCCCCCATAGTAAGGTATAGGCAGTTTAATGTCCCCTATAGCAGTTATAGGCAGGTATAGGCAAGTATATGTCCCCTTGTAGGCCGGTATAGGTATTTATATATCCCCCATAGCAGTTATAGGCAGGTATATGTCCACCATAGGCAGGTATATGTCCCCAATAGCAGGTATAGGCAGTTATATGTCCCCTTATAGGCAGTTATAGGCAGGGTTTGTTAAAAATGGCCCAGGCACAAGTACTTACCTCTCTCCCCCGCTGCTCCGATGCACTCTGTCTTCTTCCCGACACAGGCTGCATAATGTGCTGGAAACTCCAGAGGAGGCTGCAAGCTGCGGCCTTCTGAAGTCCTATTGCGGAGCAGGGAGCACTCGCTCTCTGCTATGGTATCTTCAGCTGTATGTGCTCCCAGAGGAGTCGCATACTGCTGAAGTGATCCCCACCAGCACCTGGGCCATGGCAGGGCCCGGACGCCGATGGGTAACCGAAGAGTTAGCTGTATGCGCTCCCAGGAGTTGCATACAGCTGATGGATTTCCGCCGGCGCCCAGGCCATTGCAGTGCTCCTACTACGACTTCTACTTGAGTATACATGGTATTATAATTGAAAATTAAGATTCAATTAAATAATATAAATTAATTAAACCAAACAGCATCTACCATTAATCCTGTTCTCAATTGTGGATTTACAGAGTTAGCTATGTATTAACAGTGGTTACGAGCATGGCAGGCTAGAATTAGAAGAAAATCTTTTAGAATAGTATGTCAGTGAATACAAACTATGGTAGGGATCTTGCATGTTGCACCACAAGTCTCTGTGAGACCAGTGATGTGCTGGCTATTCAGTGCTGTATAGTCAGTATGCCAAAGCTTCGACTCCGACTCCTCAATTTCCCTAACTCTGACTCCCGACTTCAACTCCCACTCCCTTATACACGGTGCATCTTTAAGCCATAACTTTACTGTAGTAAAATGGTAACATCAGGCTGTTTATCACTTTATGGTACAATAATCAAGCTATTTAGGTAGAACAGACACTGACAAGCAAAATGGTAACAATGTTTTGAACTTTCATGCTACATATCTTACAATCCACTACAGCTTTAAATGATGAGACTACCAACATTTTATAGACAATCATCTTTGCTATCTTATAGATAAATAAGAAAGCATTTAGCATTTGCTTAGTTCTACAGATTCCTGTCATGTAACTGCATTGTTACTATTTTGCTCTTCAAAATCAAAGTGTTAATTTTTATTATTTTGTTAGAATTTAGTAAAGCCACCTTTGGCTTTCAGCACTGCCTGAATCCTTCTGGGCTCTGAATCAGATTCAAGCATGTCTTGACAAAAATCTGATCCCAGGTCTCTTCTACACGTTCTCAATGTTGCTGCAGACTGGAATTGGGTACAAATACAGCTTTTTCTTCAACTCTACCAACAAGTGTTCAATTGGGTTGAGGTCTGGGGACTGTGGAGGCCAATACAGCAACTGTACTTCATTGTCATTGAACCGTTCCTTCTCCAACCTTAACATATGCTTCCGGTCGTTGTCCTGCTGGAACACTATGTCGTCCTTTTCATTCCCCTAGTACTCAGGTATAGGAAGTAACTCATGTTGCAGGATAGTCACATATAGCTCAGCATTGAGATCAACATCGATCCTGGTCAAGTATCCAACATCTTTGGCTGTGAAACACAGCATATTATTAGGCTTCCTCCACTGAACTTGACAGTTTCTTCAATTTCTCGATCCGTTAGCCCCATTCTTCCAAACCCATGTTCCCCAGTCAGAGCCCAGTCTATTGACTTTCATCTCATCGCTCCAAATCACCTGTTTCCAATTTTCTTTTTTTTTGCAAATTCGAGCCAACACTTTTTTCGGGCCATCATTCCAGACCTGTGTAACGCATGTTGCACAGTGCTTGCATGGATGTCCGTGATCTCACTATTACGAAGCATACAAGTCACCTCCACTGAATGTCTGTTGCGTCAGAACTGATAGACCTTGTGATGAGCTGACTTGTTGACGCTGATATTTTGCCTGGACGTCCACCCTTTTGACTTTTGAATGAATGAATGGACTTCATTTCATATTCTTACAGCTGTCCTGGCCTCACATAATGCAGTTTGGCAATTCTCTTTGCCCAGAGACGCTAGTGATGAGCTGGATGATACGGTTTCTCTTTCATGGGAAATCTTCATGGCTGCTTGAACCAGTGACCTTTCTCTTCAGAATCAGCCTAATAATACACTGAGCTATTAGGGAATGTGAGAACAGGTAGTAATTTATAGTATACAAGCAGAAAAAGATTGTCCCATCACCAGGAGCAAAACAGTAACAATGCAGTTACATGATAAGCATCTACAAAACTAAGCATATCCTATATAGTTGCAAGTCAAATGTATGTATAAGATAGCTAAGATAGCTAAGATGATAAAATGATGGTAGGTTACTTAACCCAAATGGTAAACTAAAAGAAAAATATAAAAACTTTGCCAGAATTACATCCTCTTTACTCTATTCAACTTCACCCAAAACAGAATCATAGTACAATCTATTATGTACTCCAGTGTTATACAGATGAAAATGTCAACTTATTGCACTACTAAAAAGTACATGGCTTTATTAACAAAAATGGTCCAACATTCTGGCTCTTAAAATATCAAGAAATAAACATGATTTTTTAAAAGTGGCAATTATGTTTTATGGTTTGAAGAGGAGCCTATCTATCTATCTATCTATCTATCTATCTATCTATCTAGATAGATAGATAGATAGATATAGATAGATATAATGTATATAGATATACATGTACATTTTTTTATTGCCACATTTGTAACGACATATAATTAAATGAAAATGTTATCTAAAAGTCACAAAAAAGAGGTCACTAAAGCTATGGCAGAATTGCTTTTTTCCCATTAATGCCCTCCCTAAATGAAAATTGTTAAAAGGATTTCATTAACCATAAAATGTTACAGCTGGAAAATGTTATTTGCTGACGCAGATGTCACGGAGGCCGATCCGGTGATGCATCCCGGCCTTTTGAAACATCTGAGTGGCAGCAGGAGAACTGCACTATTGGGGCCACCAAGGGACCGGAGCTTGGTGTGGGAAAAGACGGCAATCTAGATAAGTAACCCTAGGCTACTTATGTTTGTGTATTTTAGTATAGCTGCTGTGCAGCTTGAATGGGCTGTCTTTTTTCTGAACGGCTGTAGCGTGGGAGGGAGGCCTTTCATCCCTCCGGTCCAGGCTTTACTGGTGTTCCTAGGCCATTAAAGCCTGTGGAAGAGGAGACCAGGAGACAGAGACAACCTGATGCTAAATACTGTTTGGGAGCCCTTTTCTCCAGAGGGTGCTGAGCAGGAGAGACCACTGAACCAGACCGGTGGGTCTGCGGTCTAGAGACTTCACCAGCTACATGGTGATGTATATATTGTGTTCCCTGTTTTTGATGCTGAACTTAAGTTTCGCTTTGCTGCATGTTAAATGGCTGCGGTAAGCCTACTGCATAGGACTTTACTGTTTTTTTGGCTGTTTGTGCCTTACAAAATAAACCCTGTTATTTTGTTGCAACCAACCAGCTTGTGCCTGCCTCTGTGACTGCTAATCCTCACAATATATATATATATATATATATATATATAATATATATATATATATACATTATATATATATATATATATATTATTATATAATAATATATATAATAATTTATATATATATAAAGTTTAAAAATAGGATTTGTCGGCGCCAAGCGTTAGGAAGACTCCAGCAATTAAACGATATTTAAAAAAGGCTTTATTAGAGAAGCTCGGAGGTCCGATGCTTCTAACTAAAATACATATAGCATATGTCACTAAAACCCAACGTTTGTGTTTCGCGCCTGGATCAGCGCTTCCTCAGTGGTATCGTATCAACACTAACACACCACCTTTAAATACGGATTCAACTGACAGTGATTGCCTATAATTAGTAGAGAAACCTCCATTGTTCATTCCTAATAGTGGTCAGCTTGTCATGATGTTACTTGAGCAAATCAATACATATTAATAGTATATCTAAACATCACTGAACAATTATATATACATTTAAAACCACATTTATACTATCTCTATAACTTATATATTATAATTTAGCAATCATAGAAGTAATAAAAAGAAAGAAAAAAAAAGAAAAAGAAAATGTATATATAGATATTGCAATATCCCCTAGATAAATAAGACTAATTATATCACTATACCAGAGTGCCTTGACAAAATTATATAAATTCCTAAATGCCAGTATATCTTGATGCCATTGTGTATATTCCTAAATTATAATAGTCTCTGTTATCTCATTTAATCCCTCTGGATGTATCGTCTTCATACGATACATCCAGAAGATTTCTTTACGTTGCAGTACCTGAAACCTGTTAGGGCAACTTGCTGGAATTTGATCTATAGGTGTTATAGAGATAACTGAAAAATTCCCCTCATGGAAGTTCTTTAAATGGCATGATACACTTTGTCGTATATCTCCCTTTTTGGTACTGGCCCTATGCCCATTTAATCTAATATGTAAAGGGCATTTTGTGCGACCAATGTATTGTTTACCACATACACACTGGATTAAATAAATTACATATTGGCTGGTACAATCTAGAGGTTTTGAGATAAAAAATCTTTCTTTAGTAGTATTAGAACAAAATTCCTGAGTGTCCAGAATGCATGAACAACACAAACAACCTGTGCGTCTACATGGAGAACTCCCATTCGCCTTCTTAACCTGTATGTTCTCCTTATATTAAGTTCTCAACTTGCTGGGAGCAATTAAACTTTTTAAATTTGGGGCTCTTCTAAAAATTACATCCGATCTTTCCGGAATTATGGGGCCCAAATAAGGGTCCCGTTTTAAAAGGTGCCAATTTTTTCTGTAGAAGACCTTTAATTCTACTGTGAGCCGTATTAAAATGTGTAATAAGTGCACATTTTGAGAAATCTTTATTCTCCACATTCTTCAACTTGGGAACCAAACAGTGTTGTTGTGTTAATTTATCTGTTTTTATTAGCGCATCATCCAACAATTTCTTTGGATAGTTTTTTTCTAAAAACCTATTTTTTAGGATATTTGACTGTTTTTTAAATTTAAGGTGCTCTGTGCAATTTTTAAAATCAATAAAACTGTTAATGTCTACCGACTTAAAAAATGTTTCTGTGATGAATTTTTCTGGACCCTTAGTGATTACTAAATTTAAAAACTGTATAGAGTTGGGGCTGCTCTGTGCAACAAATGATATGCCCCAATTATTCTTGTTAAGATGTTCGACAAATTTTTGAATCTCATCTTCGGGTCCCTTCCATATTAAAAACAGATCATCTATATATCGTTTGTAGATTAAAATATTATTAAAAAATGGACTTAAATAAATAAAATCCTCCTCAAAACGACTCATAAAAAGGTTGGCATATGCCGGAGCAATTTTGGTCCCCATAGCCATGCCATTTTGCTGCCAGTACAGGTTACCCTCATATTCAAAAAAATTGTTCTCTAAAATGAATTTGATGCTTGCTAATAAAAATTATTTAAAAGGCTTAGATAACGTTAAATCAGTGTCTAAAATAGATGAAATACATTGAATCCCTAATCGATGTGAAATGTTGGTGTAAAGGGAGGATACATCTAAGGTTACAAACATATAGTGGGGTTCTGTCTTAAAATCAGATAAAATATTGATTAAATCCCCAGAGTCCTTTAAAAAACTTTTGGTATTAAAAACGTAGGGTTGAAGCCACCTATCAATAAAGTGTGATAAATTACTGGTAAAAGAATTAATTCCTGCTATAATGGGTCTTCCTGGAGGTTTGTATTTATCTTTGTGCAATTTTGGGAGGTAATAAAAGAATGGGGTATTTGGTTCTTGTATATAAATAAATAATTTTGTATCTTTATCAATAATACCCCTTTTGTAAGATAAATCAAGAAAATCATATAGCTCTTTTCGTGCTGTAACCAAGACATTGCTCTGACAAGTTACATAATATTTCGTATCTGATAGTATTCTGATAGATTCGTTATGGTACTCTGTATGATTTAAGATCTCTATCCCTCCACCTTTATCGGCAGGACGTATTATTATCTCCCTGTTGTTTTGTAAAGATTTGATAGCAGTTTTTTCTTCTTTAGTTATATTATTATTGCCCTTACAGGACTGAACGAGACGGAATTCCTCTGTCATTAGATCGTGAAAGGTCTTTAATAAATGGCCTTGTGCATAGACAGGGTAGAATTTAGATTTTGGTTTAAACACGAGTTGTGTATCCTTGTCTTCCTTCACCTTCTCTAGTGAAGATTTTTTTATTATTATAGTCAGGATTCATCTGAAAAAATCTCAGTATAGTAAGCATCCGAGTCAATTGATTAAGATCTAAAAAAAGTTCAAAATTATAAATCTTGTCATTAGTGGTACAAAAAAACAGTCCCTTTGATAAAAGACTTACTTCGGCTTGTGATAAAGTGTGATCCGACAGGTTAAAAATTCCATAATTGACTAAAGTGGTGTCATTTAGTATAATATTGTCCTGTTGTAAATTTACCATATTTTTATTGATCTGTTTTAGGTTTTGCTTTTGCAGCCTTTTTTTCCGGCTGGTCCCTGCCCTTTTTCCCCTATAGAATTTTTTCTTTTTAGGGGGTTCTGTATATTCAGGGGTATTGGTTCTGTTTGGGGAGTTATTCTCCTTTCGAGTATTGTCCTCCCCTAAAAAAGGAAACCCTACGGAGCTATTTGAAATGAATACATCATTACTTTCACTATTTTAGTTCTGTACAAGTTGTGGGGATTGTGGTGAATCATTTTGTGAGGACAGAGATTCCCTTCTTTTGATTTCTTTATATTCTTGTTTTATTTTATCAAATTTTTCTTTAATGAAATGTGCTTTTTTTGTTAAATCTATTGCTACCGAATTCGAATCCTCGAACGTAAGGTCAATTAAGGAAACACTCGTTCATTCTGTGATATTATCAAATGGTTTTAAATTGCGACTAATCTCATTTTGTGTAAGATCATTGATTTTGTGTAAAGTAAAGTCTAGATCATTGTTATGGTCCTGTGTATTATTCACCATATCATCAGCATTAATGCATTCTAAAGCAATACATTTACCCCATTCTTCTCATATTCTGACATTTCGTCTAACGACATTAAATGTAAGTCAGATATAATGGGAATAGTTTTGGGAGAATGGGTAGGCGAATTGTCTTCACCCAAATTTTCATTAGAAATTATTTTTGGTCGAGCTCCCAATTTGCCATAGTCTATTACCATATCATTCTCTATTACTAATGGGGTTACATTAGGTGCTACTGTCTTATTATGATTTCCATGATTATCTAGACATGCATTCTCCTGCTGATTACATTGTACATCCGTATTAGTAGTTACATTATTGTTCTCATTTTGTGCAATACTCTTCTCCTGCTGATTACACTGTATATCCATATTAGTTGTTAAATTATTGTTCTCGTATTGTGCAACACTATTGGATTTGTTACGTTCCTTTCTATACTTTGAATTGACAAAAGAGGGTTTTCTATACCTGAAACTAGATTTTCTTTTATTGATTCTTTGTTGTTGTTCATTATGACTTGATATCTCTGTATTATCTGTAGTATCATTAGCTCTAATGTCTCCCTGAGTGTTTGCTTTTTCCAGTTTATCTCTCAATAGCTTTGTTTTTTTCTTTGAAAATATATTATTTTCATATTTAGAAATTTCTATTGTGACTCTATTATTAATTTTATTGAAGTCTTTATGAGCCCCAAATTTTTCCAACTTCCTCATAATGAGTTCAATTTCTTCAGTAAGATGGTTTACCAAAGCTTTTCTTTTGTCAATTAGTAAGGTGATTAATGTAAGGGAATATGCTGATAATACGTTGTCCCATTCTAGAATTAAGTTAGAGTCATTACGGAATGTGGGCGCTATGTCAATGCGCAAACTTCTGGGGATAATATTTAGTTGTATGTATAAAGTCAGAAACATAATGTCCAGATTATGTTGGGCCTCTGAACATAACTTATGTTCAAGGTCATTAAATAGAGACGTCATGGTTGCTACTTCTTCATCAGAAAATATAGCTTTGGATACCACTTGTTCATTAATATCCACCACTTTTTCCTCTGAAAGTTGTTTTAAGAAGTTTTCCCTTGTTTGAAATCGATTTTTGAAATATTCCATATTATTTAAGTCAATTTTTTAATAATATTTTAATCTACAAATGATGTATAGATGACCTGTTTGTAATATGGAAGGGACCCGAAGATGAGATTCAAAAATTTGTCGAACATCTAAACAAGAATAATTGGGGCATATCATTTGTTGCACAGAGCAGCCCCAACTCTATAGAGTTTTTAGATTTAGTAATCACTAAGGGTCCAGAAAAATTTATCACAGAGACATTTTTAAGTCGGTAGACATTAACAGTTTTATTGATTTTAATAGCGCTCACCATAAGCCGTGGCTGACCAGTATCCCTTATTGTCAAATGAGGAGAATTAGGAAACATTGCACAGAGCACCTTAAATTTAAAGAACAGTCAAATATCCTAAAAAATAGGTTTTTAGAAATAAACTATCCAAAGAAAGTGTTGGATGATGCGCTAATAAAAACAGATAAATTAACACAACAACACTGTTTGGTTCCCAAGTTGAAGAATGTGGAGAATAAATATTTCTCAAAATGTGCACTTATTACCCGTTTTAATACGGCTCACAGTAGAATTAAAGGTCTTCTACAGAAAAAATTGGCACCTTTTAAAACGGGACCCTTATTTGGGCCCCATAATTCCGGAAGACCGAATGTAATTTTTAGAAGAGCCCCAAATTTAAAAAGTTTAATTGCTCCCAGCAAGTTGAGAACTCAATATAAGGAGAACATACAGGTTAAGAAGGCGAATGGGAGTTCTCCATGTAGACGCACAGGTTGTTTGTGTTGTTCATGCATTCTGGACACTCAGGAATTTTGTTCTAATACTACTAAAGAAAGATTTTTTATCTCAAAACCTCTAGATTGTACCAGCCAATATGTAATTTATTTAATCCAGTGTGTATGCGGTAAACACTACATTGGTCGCACAAAATGCCCTTTACATATTAGATTAAATGGGCATAGGGCCAGTACCAAAAAGGAAGATATACGACTTAAGTGTATCATGCCATTTAAAGAACTTCCATGAGGGGAATTTTTCAGTTATCTCTATAACACCTATAGATCAAATTCCAGCAAGTTGCCCTAACAGGTTTCAGGTACTGCAACATATCGTATGAAGACGATACATCCAGAGGGATTAAATGAGATAACAGAGACTATTATAATTTAGGAATATACACAATGGCATCAAGATATACTGGCATTTAGGAATTTATATAATTTTGTCAAGGCACACTGGTATAGTGATATAATTAGTCTTATTTATCTAGGGGATATTGCAATATCTATATATACATTTTCTTTTTTTTCTTTTTTCTTTTTATTACTTCTATGATTGCTAAATTATAATATATAAGTTATAGAGATAGTATGAATGTGGTTTTAATGTATATATAATTGTTCAGTGATGTTTAGATATACTATTAATATGTATTGATTTGCTCAAGAAACATCATGACAAGCTGAGCACTATTAGGAATGAACAATGGAGGTTTCTCTACTAATTATAGGCAATCACTGTCAGTTGAATCCGTATTTAAAGGTGGTGTGTTAGTGTTGATACGATACCCCTGAGGAAGCGCTGATCCAGGCGCGAAACACAAATGTTGGGTTTTAGTGACATATGCTATATGTATTTTAGTTAGAAGCATCGGACCTCCGAGCTTCTCTAATAAAGCCTTTTTTAAATATTGTTTACTTGCTGGAGTCTTCCTAACGCTTGGCGCCGACAAATCCTATTTTTAAACTTTTTTCTTTATTTCAACCCGACCCTAATGGAGTTCGGGTGTTGAAGGATTTTGTGGCAGCCGTGTAAGGAAAAGAACCTCCTCCTTCCTGGGGATGTGATTCCACGACACGCTATTCAGAGTGTTGTGCCTCTTCTGCTGCACAACTGAATGAGGTAAAGAATATATGCTATCTGTGGATTCAATATCTTAAACCAACTTCACTATTTGTGCGCCTGTCTCTCTTTTTTCTTTTTTTCTTTATATATATATATATATCATATATATATATATATATATATATATACATATATATATATATATGTATATGTATATATATATGTATATATATATATATATATATATATAAACTTTTAAATATATTTCACTTATTTTTTTTTAAATACTTATTGTATAAAAGTAGTAAAATGTATAGAAAAATAAAAAACCCTGTACAGATCTAGTACATATCTAGTTTGGAATATTATAAATTAAAAACAAAAGTATTAATGCTGGAACTGATCTTCTCCCCACACAGCTTATGTATCTCAATGAGTGATATGTACCCTCGATTAACGCCATCAAACAATCACTGGTCTCTCAAGCCGTATTGATAAAAAATTAAGTTATGGCTGAAAAAATAGTGAAAAAATGGAATAAAACAGCTGCTCCCTAAATGCCAAAATAGGCTGCATGCTTAAAAGATTAAAACATGCTCATACAGCAGAAATCATATGCACAATAATGACAAAGGAAAACAGATAGAAATTAAAGCAAGTTAAAGTAATTATCTATTTAATAGAAAAGATTGATTAATTACAGACAATTCAGTGGTGTAAATTAAGTACATTTTACTGGTGTAATTTAAAGAATGAGAATTTAGAATAAAGAAATTTTGAAGACAACTCATTGAATGTGTTACAAATGAAATAGAATACATTAAAGAATACCTTCCACCAAAAATTACAAAAGTTTACTCCTGAATCCTTATGAAAAGTAAATGTGTGCCTTCTTTCCTGAGCACTCAGAGGCATGTATGTGCTTAGACACCGGCGCCTGCTCCTCTATTCGACCTTGTATTTCTAAGGCTCTACACAGGCGGCACGATGACGTCATATATTCACGCTGCCTGTGGCAGGCTTCACTAGGAGAAGCTCAGACTGCAGCTCATGAGAAGAGTTGAGTGCATTTTTTTTTTCATCTTTTTGGGTCTGACCTGCTGGGGCCTATCTAATGCCTGCCTTCCTACAAACAGCCAATCTACTTGCCTACCTAACTACTGCCTACCTACCTACGAGCTATCTACATACCTATATAGGGCCATACTACCGCCTACTTACCTACCTAGGGGTCATCTATATAACTACCTGGGGCCTAACTATTGCCTACGTACGTCAACATACCTACCTACATGGGGGCAGTTTACCTACCTATGGGCAATCTACCTAACTACCATGGGCCTAACTACTGCCTACCTACATACCTAGGGGCAATGTAAATATCTACCATGGGCCTAACTATTGCCTACCTACCTACATGCAATCTACTTACCTACCTGGGGCCTATCTAATGCATACCTACCTACTACCTAGCTACCGACGGGTAATCCACCTACCTACCATGGGCCTACCTACCTACAGCCAATCTACCTGCCTACGTAGGGGAAATCTACCTACGTTCCTTGGGCCTAACTACTGCCTACCTACCTAATGGCAATCTACCTACCTATCTATGGCCAATCTACCTACCTGGGGTGTAAGTACTGCCTACCTACCTACAGGCAATCTACCTACCTACGGCCAATCTAAATACTTTCTTTTAATAAATGAGGGATGATGTTGGAAAGTGTTTATTTAAATAAAGTGTGTTTATTTTGTTTCAGGTTTTTTTTTGATGTTTTTTGGTTCTTCTATTATTTTTCCAGTGTTATTAATATGAATTTTAACAGACGTCTCTGTATTACTAGTGCTGCACCTTGCTGTCAGCCAGTGTTTTTTTTGTCACCACAAAGCTGACATCAAGCCCCAGCACTAGTAAGAGAGTGACGTCTGTAAAACATTTCTATTACTAACACTGGAAAACAATGGTAAAAAACAAACGGATGGAGAGAGGTGAGGGAGACTCAGAAGCCCCACAGACTATTGTGTTGATGTCACCACATCGTTCTGTATAAGTTGAAGTGAGACTGGGTGGGGGCACCATACAGGTGGCTGAGACAATGAGGCAAAGTGGGCCCCTAAAGTCACCTCCTCCGGTGGGCTCTAGAAACCCCAGTCTGACACTGAGTGCAGGTGAACTGGGAAGTGGGAAACCCCTTTAATTTAAAACCTGTAAATTCACCCTAGCTACACACCTCTAGCTAAAATGTTTTCTAGCCTGCAGCCTCCCTATGAGAACTGTCACCTATGAGAACAGTCACCTAAAAAATAAAACTAACACTATAGTTTTAGTGCATTCAGTGTTTCAGTGAAATTGCATCAACCAGACAGTAAAAAGGTGGAGGAGGGACAACAGTGGGAATCATCTGATTACCAACAGAGGCAGTCCCGGACTAAGGCCCACCAGTGGAGTTGATTCTGGGGATCCACCCTACAGCTACTATACATGCCTCTTGCTTTTATCCTTTCTTTCTGCCTTTGTGCTGATATAGATGCAATTTTAAAGAAACTCCAGGTCTGCCATGCTCTGCGGCACACCGGGAGTACCCTCTGTACCTCTGTGGGCCAGTCCAAGACTGAACAGAGGTATGAAAAACAGCTCACTTGCAACATGTATGGTTTTGAATATCTACAGTTGAGTGATAGTCATTTTTTAAATGATATGCTTGCTTTAAACCTTTTTCTGCCTAATACAGATCTCATAATTCCTGCCAGGGTAGCACTTCAGTTGCCAATGTCGTATCGAATACATCCTTGCTGGGTAAAGCAGATATGAAAGCAAAATCTAGCCCCAGTGAGGGCAAGCTGAAATAAAAGCTTAATATGCTGACAGCTTTCACTTCAGACTTTGTGAAGGCAGAGAGGTGGGGCCAGCAGGGGATATGCAGGGAAAGGAGAAGGATCTGGGATCTTCATTGTGTCTGTGGGAGGTATAATAGCAACTTCTGTTCATATTATCACTGTCCCTTATCAATCAGAGTGCATATTTGCTCCCTAAGGCCGACATGTATGAAACTTGGCGCCGACACACAAGTTCTAAATCACTATAGAGTGAAGAATACCACAGTATGTATAAAAGAATGTTATACGACATATAGGTTTTAGATTTTGTAAACATAGAGGTTTTTCTGGGTGTGAACTAAATATTTTTTCACGTTTGTGCATGATTTTGCAAGGCTTCTTTTTCTGTTTTAGAGCACATGCACTCGCTGTTGTATATGTTTGTGATATATATAACTTTGCACACTATGATATTTAGATTATTCTTCTGTGTAAGTCTCTGCTTGTATGTAAGTTTTACTTGCAAATCAAAAGATTTTAAGCAGGGTGTCCAACACAAAAAAATAGTCTTCAATTGTATAAATTAACAAAAATATGTACTCACCCTTTGAATCCACTGCTGAAGCTCCAGCAGTCTCTTTGATGTTTTGTTTATGCCGCCAATCAATGGCCTCAGCAGTCACATGCCTTTCTATTGACATAACTGCTCAGGATGTCAATGGAATGGCATGTGACCTCTCAGGACATTTATTCGGTGCGGTGGTCAAATGCCAATCAAATGTTAGCCATCACCGTAACTTCAGAACTGGCTTGGTGGATTTTTTAAAATTAATTTATACAATTGCATTTTTGCCTTTTTTAGGTCTTAAAACCACTTTAATGCATTTTTTAAAAATTCCTGTTTATCACAAATAGTAAATATACAGGGTTTACAGGTATGCTCAGTTTTCCAGATGTGTGATTGCTGTTAAAAGTGTTACTTTTTAAAATTTCCAACTTAAAACCACATTTTTGGTCTCTTTAGTTCTGGTGTTGTTTGTCGATGTCTGCATGTAGAAATAGTGCCGTATATGCCAAAAGTGCCATGCATAAACTGTGCACTTCTTCAACTGAATTTGTATGTATTGTTTATTAAAAAAAAATAAATTAAAAAGCATGTGTTTAGCATGTTTAATTTTTATTTTATAATTTAGATATTGTTTGCTCATGTCTGAAGTGGGAGACATGTCCTGGCCACCAGAGATGCAAGTCCAGGAATCCTTTGCAGCAAATGGGTTAAAGACCAGCTGTCAGCATTTCTGCGATGTCTGTTGAAGTAAATACTTGATTTCTCATTAGATATTAATACTAAAGCAATTAGAGGAATGGTATAACATTGAGGTCCAAGAAAATGTCTGTTATTCTTTCAGTAAATGTATGCATATATACTGTAGATAAACCATGATATATTATTATTATTATTATCCTAATAATACAATTACCTTTGTCAATTAATCAAGTATTTACAGTTTTTGATAATGTCTATTCAGTGATGACTATGGCAGATTGTATAGGGAAAGGATCTTTTAAAAAGGGGAGATAGTAATGCCCATTTGTCAATTCATTCCTACACTAAACGCGTCAGCGTCCTAGTCATTTCGGTCCACCAGTTGCATGCACAGTGCTCCTCCATGCTTGGGTAACTTTGGACTTGTTTATTATTGGACATTTATTCATTTTTTTAATTTGTTTAGGAATAAAGCATAAATTTTTTTATATTTCCAACGTTGGACATGTAGCGAACATCTTTTCTTCTACTCTAGTTAAAAGGGTTTTACCATGAAGTAAAATTAAATTAAATAAACCTTTTCATCATTCATCATTATTAAAAATTCTGTACCATTTTGTTTTAGCTGATACCTTAGTTATCCACAGTGTACAGTTCGTCTCTAGGGGATATGACTAGTGACGATAGCTCCGCAGTCCTTGCCGCACATGCTCAGACATCACCTCTCCTTTCAGGCAGCTACAGTCAGTCTCTTTCCTGCTTAGTAATCACACACACTAACTGCTGAGCTAGTGTTCAACCTCAGGTACTGTCATTCTAGTCCTGTCTTCTGTACTCCTTAGTAATTAGTTAAACAATGCAAAAAAATAAAAAGAAAAAAGAAACCTCAATCAGGCATGTGCACTGAGAAAAAAAATCCACATTTGGTTCCTGCAGAGAGTTGAACCCAGGATGCCTCTGCTGAAAGGCAGAAGTGCTTACAACTCACAGCTATTTAAATAAGAAGACCTTTTTTTGACTAGAGTGAGCACACCGTGGGGAAAGGCATGGTGATGTCAAGCCTGCTGGGCCACATGACATGCAGTTAAAACAAATCATACCTACCCCCTTTTAACACACTGAAAGCTGAAACAGGACAAATCAGGCATGAAAAGCATTTGTGGTAAAACCCTTTAAACATAGGAAATAACATGACTAGACAATACTGAGTATTAAGAAAATATACTAAAGATTTGATGGGCCTTTTAAGAGAAAATATTAGTGCACAGTTGATTCTCTCTCTCTCTCTGAAGCATCATAATCATCATCAATGCCTTAGATATAATTTAAAATTCAAAAGAAAATTTAGTATAAGACTCATGCACATGTGTCCAGTATACCAACACAGAATTCTTTCTCTTGACAACTTTAAGAAGCTTGGTTTACAGCTGTGAAATACTTTTGTCCTATAAAAAGATTAATGAAAGTAAACATGTTGTCAATGAGTTCATCTTTACTTACTAAACAGATGGCAACAGAGGGCCTGTGACCTTCTCTTCATGGTATCATCTGCTCCTTCGTGTCCTCTAGTTTACTCGTCATACTGTCTAGAAGACATGAAAATTGAATATCAGTCTATTTTCAGCTGGTGATAATTATCATATGAAAGTCACCTTTATCCTAGGAAAATGCCAGGTACACACTCTTGGCATTTTAATCAAAGCATTTCACGCAGGTTGCTAAATTGCATATAATTACCCCCTTCTTCCCACAAAAAATCTAGTTACCCTAATTTATAGTGCTGCTACCTTATAGAGGTGTTTCCATCTCAAACATTGATGATACATTGAATGGATATGCCATCAGTGTGTGAAAGATGTGGATACTACCTCTGGGAACCACAACTTATCTCCAGAATGGGCCCCTGAAAATCTGTGATCAGAATCTGTGTTCCTCAAAAACCCATATTATCATCTCACTCATTGATGGCATATTGATAGGATGCATCATGCATTATCAAATTTTTATTCCGGAACCCACACCTATTTCAGGAATGGGCATCCAAAGTTCACCAAATAAAATGTAGAGTAGTTCATGATTGCACACTACTATACATTCATTTCTATGACAGTTCTAAATTCAGCCAAACACACTGTTCTGCTGTAGTCTGAACCACCATAGAACAGAATGGAAATGGTGCACAGGCGTGACCTACTCTCTATTTTTAATTTGAGATCTTTGGAGGCCCATTCCTGAGATAGGTGTGGGTCCCAGAAAAAAATTGATGATGCATAATGCATCCTATCAATATGCCATCAATGAGTGAGATGATAATATGGGTCTTTGAGGAACACAGATTAGCGGCCTAGTCATTCATATTTTTATTCATTCAGATAAAGCAGACTTTGCATATTTTCCATGTTCTGGATGATACCATGTTTTTATCTTGTATGTCAATAGAATTTTTTATGACCCACCACAAAGGCTTGAGCCGGCTGTTATGCTTATGGTGTATATTTTGTTTTAACAACTGAGAATAGTCTAACAGCATAAAGACTGAAATGTTCAAAGCAGAAACAAATAATTTAGAAGAATAATTGGCTAATATTCTAGAAGGTAGTGAACTGTTCATTAGTTTGATAGTCATAATGTTGGTACAGTTAAGGAATTTACAAACTGAGACTTGGCTTGTGAAAGGTCTAATCAGGGTTAAACTAAGTCGAGAAATCTGTAATACTTTCTCAGGACCTCCACTCCCTAGATCCCTAAATCCCTTTATAATTGGGATTGGTAACCTGAAGCAGACCCCACTAGAAAACAATCGCTTTCCACTCCTCTAGTGAAATAACATGTAACATAAATGCAGAAAATTACATATATCTGCCATTTACTGTAATTTAAAAATACATTGGATTCTATAGTTGTTGTAGTATTAAATAGTATTTAACACTTGTTCTATACAGAATTTTTTTATTTAAACGTATATATTTATCTTGTAAAACATTTGCCAAAAGATAATTTTATGGCCCAAAAAACCTATATATTCAACACACAGAGTTATACCATTGTCTTTATCTATCCTACCAAGCTAACCAGTAACCCTTCTGTGGAACAAGTCTTAAAGGGGTTGTCTCACTAAAAGGATTGCATTTTTTGCCAAAGATCTTGCAGAACCAAGTCTCTTTGCAATATGTGAACATTAACAGTGTCCTACCTATTCTGAAATATCCCCTTTTGTATGGGCTGCATCAACTCCTCAGGTCGCCATAGCTACAGACCTGTTCTGTCTCTCCTGATAGGCTGCCAGCGCTAGTCGCTATAGCTGCAGACCCTTTCTGTCTCTCCTGATAGGCTACCAGTGCTGGTCGCTATAGCTACAGACCTGGTGTCCTCGCTGCAGGCCAGTTGTAGTCAGTAAAGCCAGTAAACACGCCCTTGAATTCAAAAATGAAACCGAGAAAACAGGACTGAGGTAGGATGAATCTCTTTAAGTAGCAAGTTCCATTTACACTTAACAAGCAAAGCCATAAACTTCCTTGGATGAAAGGCAAATCGTTAAAATTCTGCATAAGTGATTATCATACAGCACAAATTATTGAAGATACTGGCTGGAGCCATACATTTGTTGGATTAGTGTTTCAGCTAGTTGGGACAAATGTAATAAGGCAAAAGATTATTGAGCTTTTACTTTTCACTAATTTTATTATATTATTAACAGTATATATTAATATATATTTGTATACATTATTATTAGTGAGTCAAGTTAATTAGCCTAGTCTCTTGCATTTATTGTATGTGGATGCTCTATATGTGGATGCTGATGGCAGATGACTCTTAGCTGATGGCAGATCTTTGGGGAGAAAGGATTGGACATGTAGGATTTCAACATGATCAATCTTTTGTTCTCACAGGAATTAAATCGCTGCCAGAAGATTGATAGCGTCCAATAGCCTTTCCCCATTTATAATACCCACATGTGCAGCAAGGTCCACATTATTTTTTTATTCAAAGGTTTAAGTGGCCCACACAGGTAAGACAGTTATGTTTATGACAGCTATCGCTCTTGACTTTCTCATGAGCAAAATGTACAGTACTGTGCAAAAGTTTTAGGCAGGTGTGGAAATAATGCTGCAAAGTAAGAAACAGTGTTAATACTATAAATGTCAATGGTATATTTTCATCAATTAACAAAATGAGAAGGCAATGAACAACAAAAAGGTAATCCTTATTTGGTGTGACTATCTTTTACCTTCAAAACAGTATACATTTTTTTAAACACATTTTCATACAGTTTTTGAAGGAATCTCTTCAGGGAGGTTGTTTGTAAAATCTTGAAGCTGACCACAGACCTTCTATGGATATTGGCTTGCTCAAACCTTGCTCTAATTCTTTTTACTCTTTATGCAATTCCAGAGAGACTCGACGTAGACATTATTATTATTTATCAATTTTTGAGCGCAATTGATTCCAGGGTGCTGTACAAGCCCAGGGGTTCAGGTACATAATATGACAAATACAATAACACTTAGTAACACATAGATAGAGAAGGAGCGAGGACTCTGCCTCAGGGAGCTTACAATCTAAAATGGAGAAGGGGGAGGCAATAGGTTAGGGACGAGATATGTGTCTGATGGTGTAGGTCAGCAGGGTTATTGTAAATTGTAGGCTATCCGGAAGAGATGGGTTTTCAGGTTGCATTTGAAACTAGTAAAAGCGGTGGAGCGTCTGATGTGTTTTGTGTAAGTGAGTTTCAGAGTATGGGGGAAGCACGGGAGAATTCTTGGAGGCGGTTGTGTGAGGAGGTGACAAGAGGAGAGCAGAGAAGAAGGTCCTGTGAGGAGCGGAGATTGCGTGTGGGGAGTTATCTAGAGATTTAGGCAGAGATGTATGATGGGTAGAGGTTATGGAGAGCCTTACAGTAAAATGAGTACACATCTCACATTTTTATAAATATTGTATTATATCTTTTCATGGGATACCACTGAAGATCTGACACTTTGATACAATGTAAAGTAGTCAGTGTGCAGCTTGTATAACAGTGTAAATTTGATGTGCCATCAAAATAACTCAACACACAGTCATCATTGTCTAAACTGCTGGCAACAAAAGTGAGTACACTTTTAAGTGAAAATGGACAAATTATGCCCAAAGTGTCAATATTTTGTGTGGCCACCATTATTTTCCAACATTGCCTTAACTTTCTTAGGCAATCTTCTTCCACTCCTCCATGACAACATTACGGAACTGGTGGATGTTAGAGTCTCTTGCACTTCTCTACCTTTCATTTGAGAATGCCCCACAGATTCTCAACAGGGTTTAGGTCTGGAGACATGCTTAGCCAGTACAGAACCTTTGCCCATATTTTCTTTAGTAAGGCAGTGGTCATCTTGGAGGTGTGTTTGGGGTTATTATCATGTTAGAATACTGCCTTGCGGACCGATTTCCGAAGGGAGGAGATCATGCTCTGCTTCAGTATGTCACAGTACATGGTTGCATTCATGGCTCCCTCAATGAACTATAGTTCCCCACAGTATTTATGCAGCCCCAAACCCTGACAATCCCACCACTATGCTTGACTGTAGGCAAGACATACTTTTATTTGTACTCCACAACTGGTTGCCACCACACACGCTTGACACCCTCTGAACCAAATAAGTTTATTTTGGTCTCATCAGACCACAGGACATGGATGTGTGGTTTAAAGTACAGGGCAGAGTCAAGGGTTATCTCAAGGCAGCGGATTTGTGGGACTGGAGAGAGCATGGAGCCATTGACTTTTAAAGAGTTCAGATGAAGATGTGGAGTGGGATGGGAGAAAAGTGTTTTCCATATTTTGAGAAAGCAGGAGGAGAAAAAGGTGGATATGGATGATAGAAATTCTGGAATCCTAGGAAGCAGGGAGCTGACATCTGGAGTCAAGGGTATAGAGAATAAAGAGTAGTGGGTCCAGGACTGACCTCTGAGGGACTTTAAAAGAGAGAGGGCGAGAGGAAGAGGTTGAGTCAGAGGCGCTGAATGTCTGATGGGAAAGGTAAGAGAAGATCCAAGAAAGAGCCGAATCTGTGATGCCAAGCTTCAACTGAGATGAGAGTGGAGGGAGGTGACATTGGAGGATGAAGTAGGGAATTGAAGGTGCTGAACAGTTGTTTAGGATTGTGAGACAAGAAGAAATGAGAGAGGCAAAATAATCCTGATAGTGCGACTTGAAGGTGAGGAGTATTTGTTTGTATGTGATAAAGTCTTCTGTGGAGCGAGTTTTCTTCCAGCACTGCTATGCAGCTCTGGAAACTGGCTTAGTGTTTTGTCAGCTCTGGGTGCCAGTGCTGCCTATTGATTCGGCAGTTCTATTTTGCATGAGAAGGGCAGCTGAGTCAAGAGTGAAGTGATTGTGGTGTTGTAGTACGGATATGGTGGAGAGTGTTAGAAGAAAGTCATTTGAAGGTTCCTGCAACGGTGTGTTAGTTTTTGTTCTGGAGGGAAAGTTGAAAAGAGGAGAGGAGAGAAAGTAAACAAATTATTGTCTGATATGGGAAGGATAGAGTTTGAGATGTTAGATAGGGTGCATAGGCAGGTGAAAATGAGATCCAGCATGTGTCCCTCTGTGTGAGTGGCTGAAGAGGTCCACTGTGAGAGCCCAAAGGAAGAGGAAAGCAATCGGAGTTTGGTGGCAGCTGAGATATGAGTCATTGGTGATTTTATAGTCTACCATAATAATAGTGGATATGTCAGCAGATAAAAAGTACAGAAGCCAGATGTTGAAATGGGCGAAAAAGGCAGTTATGGGGCCAGGCGGTCAGTATATAATGGCCACCTGGAGGTGGGAGAGGAAGTGGATGTGGACAGTGTGCAGCTCAAAAAAGGGGAGAGTGAGAGCTGGTATAGGTGGAATCAGGACAAAGGAACATCTGACTGGAAAAGGGCAAAACCTCCACCATGCTTGCTGCCAGGCGCAGAATGTGGGTAAATTGAAGCCCACCATAAGAGAGTGCAGCAGGGGAGGTTGTATCAGAAGGCATCATCCAGGTTTCTTTTAGATCAGCATGAGATGAAAAGGTCATGGATAAAGGGAAGTTTGTTGAACACAGAACGTGCAAGACATCAGAGCTGTGTATCATCTCCAGGACTCCAGCAAAAGGGTGGTAACACCAAATATTGATTTGATTTAGATTCTTTTTTGTTCATTCACGTTTCACTTTGTTAATTGATAAAAATTAACTATTGAAACTTCTATTTTTGAAAGCAGCATTTATTCAACACCTGCCTAAACCTTTTGCACAGTACTGTGTATGTTTAATTGATGATTGTCTGATGTAATTTATATTATTAGGTTTATTCCCGTTTTATCTAGTGTATATTTCCAGCTTTAGACTATTTTAATTTATTTGAGTTTAAAACACATATTTTCCAAATGAAATATTTTGAAATTATTTTTTTTTTTATAGAAGAACAAACTCTTCATGGAGGCAAGCATCTTGCTATCTGGTACCAGGGTCAGGTTATAATTATTTATGGGTCTTATTTAATGTTACTGAGTTGATTTTACATGGATAGCTCCTTAATAGACAATCAGTCCCTAGGCCTACCTGCCATGGTGTCATGCAACAGCAGCTAATTAGATTATTGAACGTGGTCATGCTTAGAGAATCACTTTACTTGCAAGGGAAACCATAGATCAAAAAAAAATCAAATGACTAAATGGTTGTTTGACTGGTATCTCAATATCTATTTGTTGTGATTTGTCATTGCAATGATGTGACTGGAAATTACAATGAATTTGCTGTCCATTTATCTCCATCTTTCTTTCAACATGCAGTATAACATTGACATGAGATATAGAATATAGAATGCGACACTAAGAATACTAAAAATGTTTGTAGCCAACCGGAGAATTTAAGAATCAACTTGCTTAGTGAACACTGGCACCTAGAGATTAAACAACCTCGAAACAATATGTCATGTAAATTGGAAATCCTAATTTCTTTATATGTTTAATGCCTTCTCAGCTGTTCTAGTTCTAGCTATTGTAAATGAGCCTTCTGTAATTTTACATCATCTGTTAGGGTATGTTCACACGGCGTAATTACGGCCCGTAATATGCTGGGTGTTTTGGGAGTCACGCTGATCAGGGCGTCTTCCCAAAGCATGGTGGCCCCATTGACATGCATTACTCACATAATCGCTGCAAATAATTGACATGTCACTTATATCCCAGTGCGTAAAAATTTTTTTACTCGCGGGGGGACGAGGGGTAATCCATAGTTCTCTATGAGAGCTATAGATTACAGTGATGGCGGCGCACATCTCGCCGCGTATTAAGCACAATACGCTGCAAAATACGCCAGCAGTTACGTGTCAAAATAAGCAGTGTGAACATACCCTTAAATGACAGTAAACACATTAGTTCTGTGTCTCTTGACAAACAGAGAACAGCTTTGTGTGAAGCCTAGGAAATCAGGTGATTAAAGGGCTTGGCCTTTTTTCAGGGTAGCCTTTTAAGCTATACCTCTTTGGTCCAGCGTCCAAAAGCTGGTGTAGTACGAAGTTTGTTAGGGTATGGCTAGCTTTATTACAAGTGGTTGCAACACTGATTCTTGGTTTAATGAGGCTAAGAAGGTTTTCTCTGATAAGGAGTTTGTCTCTAGGAACTACTCACCCTCTATAAAAACCTCATTTAAAGATCTAATAAGGCTGTATAGAAAGCATGCCACATCCTGGTGGGAAACCCAATCATTCGAAAGCTATATCAGACAAAAAAATTGTCCCGAGAGGTCTCCGCATTTCCCTAATACCAACAGCTAGATTGCGCTCTAAGGAACTATTACAAAAATGGGAAACAGCGGCTACTGAAAGTTCATTGCTTTTTATGCAAATTTTGTTAGATGAAGAAAAAAAGAATTTAGAAACAATAAATCAAAAACTGAAGGAACAAATTGAGATAGTACTAAGATTTAAGGCGGATCCAGAATTTGCTGCTAAAGAAGCCCAACTACAAACTATGATTGAGAGGTTTCAGCATAGCCTTAAAGAAAGAAAACATCAACAATACGTAAGGGACCTACAGGATTTTCATGAAAACAAGGCATATAGTTTCACGGATACCAGAGTCAATCAGAGGGGAGAAACGGATATATCCTCGTCTGATACAAATACTGGTACTAGTGAACACTATAATTCGAATAGAGGCTTTGAGGGTGGTCGTTCATTTAGGAGTAGAGTTAGAAGGGGAAGAGGTAGATCTAGAAGCAGTGGTTTTTTAGAGAGAGAGAGATTAAGAGACCCGTACCTACTCAAGGAGAGGATGTGATTGATGGAAAGATAGATTCATTGAAAATTATTAATCTATCTAAAAGAGTGCTCAATGAAATAGAGATCTCGGTACTCCAGGAGGGTTTATCCTTCATACCGACCACTTCATTTGATCTCTTCTCCTGGACTAAGGACCAGGAATTATTTTTAAGGAAATTTAAATGGAACAAATTTCATAAATTGAGAGAAAAAAAGGGATTGTATTAACTTTGGCCTCTCTAGTGAAGAACTTATGTGTTTACGTGATCTGAACCAATTACAAAGAGAGAGCAATAGGGCAATCGGTGAAGGATCGTTCACAATGTGTAGACCTAAAAATACATCAACTCCACCTATTGGGGGATCTCATGTATAGATATCTTTAGAAAACTTGTCCTAAGAGATTTGTCTGAAATTAAACAAGACCGTAGGATCTCTAATTTGAACAGTTCACAAATACAGGCTCTACTCTCATTGGAGAAGGATGAGAATTTAATCATCAAACCATCTGATAAAGGTGGAAACATCATATTATTATAGAGATCTGATTATGTTAAGATGTGCCTGGACATCTTAGGGGACAGTTCAAATTATGAAATATTAACTTATGATCCTACGGAGACATATAAGAGAGAACTTAAAGAAACTTGGAAAGTGCAAAACAAGAAAAACTCATTGATGAGGGAGAGTTTAATTTCATGTTTGAAAAAACCCCACAAATAGCGACCTTCTATGCATTGCCCAAGGTCCACAAGGGACTTACACCACTTAGAGGACGCCCCATAGTCTCAGCCATAGATAGCCTTACACAAAACGTTGGTGTCTATCTTGACAAATGTCTAAGAGAGTATATGGTGTCACTCCCGTCCTACGTGAGAGACACCATGGACCTGTTGGCTAAGATTGATGGGGTTGTAATTGATGAGCAAACAATATTGGCCAGTATTGATGTTGAGGCCCTTTAATCTTCCATTCCACATACAATGGGTCTCAGAGCGGTAGAGTACTTCCTGTCTATGAGAGGTTCACAATTCCAGCCTCATAATAGATTTATTCTCAGACTGCTTGAATTCGTCCTCACTAGGAATTATTTCCTGTTTAATGGCCGTGTCTACCACCAGCTCAGGGGCACCGCAATGGGAAGCCCTTGTGCGCCAACTTACGCAAATTTGCTCCTGGGCTGGTGGGAGGCAACGGTCGTCTTTGGGGATGGAGGTGTTATCTCAGGACCAGAGACTGCCCTCTGGGTCCGCTACATAGACGACATTTTCGTGCTGTGGGCGGGCCTGGGGAAGTCTTTTGACAACATGGTTTCCATGCTGAATCAGAATAGCATCGGCCTTAGATTCACCTTGGAGTGGAGCAGCCAATCCCTGCCTTTTTTTAACTTGGAAGACAAAAGAAATGACCATGGCAAATTATCAACTACGGTATATCGTAAGCCAACAGCTACAAATAGCTTGCTTAGCTGGAGAAGTTGCCACCCTTATGCCTTGCGTAGAGGTATCCCCAAGGGGCAGTTCCTGAGATTGAGGAGGAACTGTTCTGACCTGGCGGAGTTCTATATAAAAGCGAGAGATCTGGAACAGAGGTTTAGAGACAGGGGTTACCCGAAAAAAACGATCAAACAGGCATTTAAATTTGCTCTATTTCAGGACCGGTCACAATTACTGGTTCCGAAGAAAAAGAAGTCTGATAGTCCCCAAGTGAGACTCATTGCTACGTTTGACAGAGCCCATGCGTCCATCAGGGAAATTCTCAGCAGACACTGGGATATCCTGAGGATGGATGGGGACCTCATTGATGTTTTACCAGAACATCCGCAAGTCACCTATAGGAGAGGGAGAAGCCTGGGAGATAGGCTTATGTCTAGCCATCTTAATCCTAGAGTGGTGAATGAATCCTGGCTAGGTAGACAGCCGAAGGGCTGTTTCAAGTGTGGACACTGCAAGGCATGTGGGTGGGTTAAACAAACTAAATCTGTTTTCAACTGTCGGACGGGTCGGCATTACCAAATTAGGGAATTCATCAACTGTAGTTCCCCTAATGTTATCTATAAGGCCACCTGCTCATGCCAACTCGAGTACATAGGGAAGACAGTGAGACCATGGAAAAAACGTATTCTAGAGCACATTGGTGATATCAGGAACAACAGAGACACACCCATAGGGAGACATTTTAACTCAGTACATGGTGGAGATAATACATCTTTGCAATTTGAAGCTTTGGAATGTCTTAGAACATCCCCAAGGGGGGGTAACTTGGATCAGAAAATTTTACAGATTGAAGCCAAATGGATTTTTAGGCTCGACACGGTATTCCCCAATGGGCTGAATGAGCAGCTTAACTTTAGTTGCTTTATTTGAACTTATGTGTAAGAACGATACTCTGAGTATCCCATGGGTGTTACAACAGTGTGCCCACTTAGTCAGTGGAATAAAATAGGCATATCTAGGGGCCCCTATATATGATATATGATATTGTGCTTTCCCCTACACTACTTACCTTTTGAAATTGATATCCTTCCTTTGTGATCATTCCTTAATCTTTCATATATGTCTAACTCTTTTTAACATCCTTAGAGCATATCCTTTGCCTCTCTTGACCCATTAAAATGGCACTCAATAAGCCGTAATTCCCTTTGTGTATGTATCTACTTTACTGAGCGCAGCGCTGCTTGACAGATATGGTGGCCAGATTTGCAGTGTGTTTCTTTAAGAATTAGTAGAGACACACTGTCTTAACACGCCCCTCCTTTACGTCAGGGATTAGAGCGTGTGTCTTGAGCCCTATGCCGGGTCTGTATATGAAGTGCGCATGCGCTGAAGTGACGTCAGACGGCGGAATTTAATAACGCGCGGTCAGTGTGACAATAGACACGCACTGGAATGCGGAGCAAACTTCCGCTCCCCATCATATGAGCAGCCTAGTGAATCGGAGCATTGCGGTGCACTACTAGCAGGGTAACAAACATGTAAGTAATACCTGTTCTGGCTGTGGAATCTGGGGGAACCATACAATGTATTTATATAGCAATCTTTAATGTAGGCTCTGCAGATTCGGGCTGGTAACTATGTAACAGGGCAGATGTCTCAAGCTGTAGGTATTAAATCATATGTCAATAACGAGCATCATACATGCTGGATTGATATTATATGTTGGAGGTGTATATTGGCTCGGTGAGTTATATGGTTATTGCCAGGCTAATATCAGAATTGTCAGCAATCTATCTGCCTGTATACAAACCCTATTGGTGCCCTCTGTTATCAATATGATGGTGCCCTTTCTTTGATATGATTGCAGTACATTCTATGTAGATAATATATTTCTGAGGCTTCAAGTTTAAAGCTGCCCCTGAAGATTGCCTGTACATTGGGGTATGAAACGCGTCGGACTTGGTAATATTGGATTGGAGCTTTACTGTATATAAATTGATATATGTACTTATGAGCTGTATAACCCTGCATTGGAGCTCATGTGTTGGTGTACTTATGGTATTTTTGTATTAGAACCTTAGTACACTGTCTTTTTAAAGGTGTTTTATACATATAGATATCACTTTTTCACTATTAGGGTGTGTAGGAATTTATAGGGCCATTTGTAATTAGGTTCTGGGTGGGACCGTCCCTTTTGGGGCGAAAATCCCACATTTTGTGGATAGGTAGCACAGAGTTAGGGTATGATAGGGTTAGGTAGTTGTTCCCTGCTGATTGTTTTGTCTATAGGAGATTGTTAATTAAATTTTTCCTCTTTTAAAGCATCTAGTAAAAGTTAAGTTTTATAGTCTTGTCCAGTGATTCCTTTGATTATTTCTTGACTATTGTTTGCATTTACGGGTTATTTTATATACCCCTGGTGTAGTAACATAAGGAAGGAAACAAGGGGAATCTACTGAGACTGAGGTTTGGAAAAAGGAAGAGAGACAAAGTAAGGCAAGGGATCCTGGGGATTTTAATTTCACAGTGGAAAGGGAGACAGCTTTCTAATAGGAAAAGCTGCTGCTCGGATGCAGAGAATGGAGGCTAAATCCAGAAAACAAAAGCATAAATTAGCACAGAAGATTTGACAGGGAAATAAATGAAGACTCAGGCAAGCTTTTTGAGTTTTTGTTTTGTTGCTAACTAGACATTGATATTTGATATCTATATGCTACCTGTATGCCTGCTTCTATAAGTTGGAAGTCATGTGCCCATGCTTAGTGTTATGATGGCCTTGGTAGTGGATCCACTGGACGCCGCAACCAATGGTGAGAGCCACGCTAGGGAGCGGAGTCTAAGTGAAACCCGGTTTTCACCAGAGCCCACCGCAAAGCGGGATGGTCTTGCTGTGGCGGGATTCCACCAGGTCGCTACCCCTGACGCGGTATGCTCGCGGCGGCAGCCGAGTTGCGTCCAGATGCCAGGTAGTCTGCAAGGCGGTAGTTGGAGGCAGGCAGGAAAAACTCGGAGATGGACTGGCGCGGACACACGACACACAGGACAGATAGGACGCACAGGGACCATTCTAGCAGAGGGCTAGGAGCAACAAGGATCCAGCAGGGGGCTAAGAGGAAGTGATCCCTTTAAATAAGGTCAGTGGCTGGCAACGATCCAATCGCTAGCGCACTGGCCCTTTAAATCTGGAGAGGCCGGCACGTGCGTGCCCTAGGGGCAGGAGCGCTTGCCGCAGCCAGCAGAGGGACGCGGAAGCACAGGAGCGCATGCGGGGTGAGTATCTGCGTCCGCGGCCCGTAGCTCCTGTTCCGGGGGTGAGAGCAGGATCACGACTGCGCTGATTCATGACAGCCAGCGTTCTTTCCTCTCTGGACAATGCTCCTTTCTATAAGATAGGTGGAGGAGACATGTGATAAGTCACATCCTTCAGCCTTCTCTAATGTGTCTGTTCTAATTTCCTCTGCTCACAGTGTGTGTTACTATGGAGGAGGCCAAAGATGTGTCTTATCACATTTTCATCCTTCTGCAGCAGTCTTATGAATGGAATAGAAGACTGACCAAGCAAGAGGGCGTCACTTCAGAAATATAGAAAATGGGACATAACTTCAATAATCATATATTAGTAAGTAGTGTATCATCCTCATTAACAGCAGTGGTTTACATAAGCAATAAAGCAGAGCAAAGCACAAAGCATAGTAACCTAACAGTGCTAAGCCTCTCAACCAGGGATCTAAAAATGTTAACTAACAAGTGAAATCTTGGGTTTGATATTACTTTCTAACTTATCAAGGTATTTTTTGGCCTTTTCATGTAAATGCATTGAGTTTGAGATGTAGAACTTACAGCTGGGTCCAGAAATATTTGCACAGTGACACAATTTTCCTAATTTATCTATGTACGCTACGATAATGGATTTGAAAAAAGACATCAATATATGTAGCCTTGTCAGCTCAACAAAAATGTTGCATTAAACGTTTAGGAATTATAGCCATTTTTTACACAGCCCTTCCATTTTCACAGGCTGAAAAGTAATTGGTCAACTTATTGCTAAAGATGTTTCATGGCTGGGTGTGGTTAACTTACTTTTTCATGATAAACTGAGGGCAATAAAAGGTCTGGAGTTGATTTCAAGTGCTGAATTTACATTTGGCAGCTGCTCATTGTTACTTTCAATGCAGAGATGGTAATGCAAGTGAAGGAAGCCATTATTAGGCTGCAAAATAAAACAAATCTAACAGAAACATAGCAGAAACTATAGAAGTGCTACATGAACAAGAAAGTAAACACTGGCAATCCCAATACCAAAAGGCCTAGAAGTTTACCGAAGACAACTAAAATGCATGACTGCAGGCAGGAAATGCTAGAACCGCCATCTTTGAACACCCTTTTTTGTTGTTTATACAATGCAGAAGGGTGTACTAACGATTGATTTCGTTTGTAAAAAGAAAAAAAGAAAAGTTTTTAAAGTATAAAAAATAGTTCAAATCACCCCACTTTTGCCATATAACAAATAAATATAAATAATAAAAAAATTGCACATAATTGGTATCGCCTCATCCTTAAAAACCTGATATAACATCATTTATCCCCTACGCTAAACACCGTAGAAATAAATCCCAGATGCCAAAATTGTGTTTTTTTTTTGATCAGTTCACGACCCCAAAAAATGTGAATAAAAGTGATCAAAAAAGTTGCATGTATCCCAAAATGGTACCATTAAAAAGTGCTCTGCAGCCCAGAAAAAAAGCACTCTCAGGTCCATAGGTGAAAGTACAAAAAAAAGTAATCGGTCGCAGAAAATGGTGCTGCAGCGCAAATGTGAAAAATAGAAAATGTTTGGATTTTTTTAATGGTACTAATGGTACATGTTTGCTGTTGCCGGATTTCTATCAACCTGCAGAATACAGATACATAATTTATACCGTAGAGTGAATGCCGTAAAAACATAATCTTGGCGCAAGTACGCTTTTTTCACATTTCGCTCCAAATTTGTTTTGTTTTTCTTGCGGTTTCCAAATATATTGTATAGTATGGGGAATTATACCATTAGAAAGTACATTTTGTCGCACAAAATAAAAGCCCTCAAATATCTATGTAGATGGAAAAATAAAAACGTTATGGCTCTTAGAAGGCGAGGAGGATTAAAGCTTAGAGCCATATTATTATAACCGACTGTCAGGAAAGGATTAATAACTGAGAAACATAAAATCTTTACTCGAAAATATGCAAAAAAAACTACTTAGTTCTTGAAAAAACATTCCTTTGACCCATGAAGTCAGGACTAACTTGTACCAAAATGATGGGAAAAGAAAAGCCTGAAGAAAGAAATAAAGATTTCACGATCATCCTCTTTTTGGCATGGTGAAGGCAATCTTATGGTATGTCCATGTATAACTGCCAATGAAACTGGATGTCTGGTTCATTGATGATATAACTGGGGATAGTATGGTAGTAGTGATTGTTTCCGTTAAATGTTGCAAACTTGATAGGACCACATATAATGAAACAAACCGATAATAACCTAAAACATACGACACAACCTAAGAGCTTCTTAAGGCAAAGAAGTGAAATAAGTCATGTATCCTGACTCAACTTGCTGCTCACTTAATGGAAGACAGAAAAACCCACAAATGAACAGCAACTTAATGGAACTGCAGAAAGGTTGGGCAAATCATCTCAACGCACGCATTTCTGTGACAATATAAGAACTGTGTATAAAGTGGCTGTAATTTCTAAACGGTTAATATAATATTTTTGGTAACTCTCTTGAACTAAAATCCAAGCTCACGTATTGATGGCTTTATTTCTAATCAATTGCATATACAGAGGCTTAATTATGAAAATTGTGTTACTATCCAAATTTTGCTGCAGTCAATTGTATATGAGTACTGTGTAGGTCTCTTGATCCACTTTAAAAAAGTGTTCCCATTTCATTGATTAGCTTTAAACATGTAGACAAACAGTAAAAAAGATTAATACCAAATACATTACTGTTCTGATCTTGCTTCTTTTCAAAGGTAAACCAGGTTTTATCTCCTGCTTGTGCAAAGAAGGCTTCCTAATAATAATAATCTTTATTTATATAGCGCCAACATATTCCGCAGCACTTTACAATATAGAGGGAATAAGCACAGACAAACCAGACATTACATTATAAAAAAGCTACTGACAAATGAGACACAGGGTGTGAGGGCCCTGCTCGCAAGAGCTTACAATCTATTAGGGTGTATGGGTGAAACAAAAGGTGACAAGTGCTTGGTTTTCAATGGACCAGCCATGTTACATAAAGATGGGGTAGTATACATAAAATGTGGATGAACCTGCCACCCCAAACCCAAATACATCTATATACAGGTAAGTCCCTTGGTTGGGTGCCAAATTGCAGGATAGTGAACGAATATGTGACAGAATTTGGGGGGGTTGACAATTAGGGATCTTGATAGGCTTGTCTAAGAAGATAAGTTTTCAGAGCGCACTTAAAACTGTGAGGGTTGCGAGTGTGCCTGATCACATGGGGTAGCATGTTCCAGAGAACTGGTGCAATACGTGCACCCTAAGCCTAAAAGTACTTAATGACCAGCAAATTATTTTAGTTTTTACATTCTTGCGATTCAACAGTTGTAACTTTTATATTTTTTTCAATGACGCAGTTGTATGAGGCCTCATTTTATTTGGGGCTAGTTGTACTTTTTGGGGGAACAGTTTAAGTTCACTTATAAATTATTACAGAGTTTTTCTTCAATTTTTTAAATTTTTTTTAATTTTTGTTTTTACACCATTCACGTTTCACACTTAAAAACTTGTAAGTTTAATTAGACAGGTTCTTACAGTCGTGTGGATACCTGACATGTGTAGGGTTTTGTTGTGTGTGTAATGTGTGTACAATTATTTTTTATTAAATATTTATTTTTATTATTTATTTTATTGTTTTCTACACTTTTTTATATCTTTTTTACTTTTTTTTTTAAATCCCATGAAAGGATAACCGGTTTACATTTTGTTTGCACTTAGTAATGTATTAGAATATTCATATATGCTAATACATTATAATCTGTGTCAGTTTGACACAGGCAGCGATCAGGGTAGCACACAGTCTGTCCTGATTGCTGGCTTCTTACACAGACAACCCTGGGGCCACTCTAGGTCCCCAGGGCCGACTGTGGAGATGATCTCCGGGCTCTGTCAGGTCACCAGAAGTCTCGAGCACCTGACAGAGCAGGGGAAAGCCCTTTAATTATGCTGTGGTCACTGAACGCGGCAATCAAAGGGTTAAGCGCTGGCGAGCGGAGGTTTCCCCACTTCCCGGTGCTTGCAGAGACTGCGCTGGGAACACGGCTGTGAAGTACAGTTCTGTTCTCAGCGCTGCTGTGGCGCTAGAAGCCGCAAAACCTGATGTCTGCAGTGACGCCAAAAGACGTCGCTGCAGATGAATGACCTGAAATGCCAGATGCCAAAAGACGGTGGCGGGCAGTCATTAAAGTTTAAAAACTTCTACATCACCAATGTCCCTCTAATAGGTTCAGCAAGGAAATGTCAGTCACTGTTGTAGAACCACCCACAGCCTCAACAAGATGTCGGAGCCTGAAGTTGACTGTTAAGAGCAGGCTCTGTGAAACGGCCAGGTGGGAAAACCCCATTAAATGTGCACTTTCTTGTAAGAAATAAGCTGCAGTAAATTGAGACTGTCTATGTAATCTAGGTTTGTGAACATTACTTCCCTTATCTATACAAACTAGTGCAAGGATAATCAGTGTTCCATAATAACCCATCAAAATCCAGTTGTCATTTTAGTAGAAAGTAATCAGTGATTTCATTGATGGATAATCCTCCCACATTTTGTGTAATAAATGAGGCTAAACTGTTAAATTGCTAGTTTTCAAGCATACAAAATTCAGTGCTTTTTGCCAAGTGTCATACTTCGTACCTCACTCTTGCCACTTTAGGAAAGGTGGACAGGACACAGCATATAGCAGGCATAGATTTCTATTTTGTGTTGCATGGACAGCAGCTACAGATGTGATAAATGAAGAAAAGGACCTCTTTCTCCATCACATTCTGGTGTTAGACTGGGGTATGAAACGCCAGTCTCCATAAAATTCCACCACAGTGTTTATAGAATATGGCATAATGGGCAAGACACCAGTGTTCACAGTTGTTGCCAGATATTGCTTTGTTAAAGAGGATGCATCGCTTCATCAGTTCAGCTGTTTTCTTGAAGCTTGATTCTCTTATTTCCTGAAATCCAGGGGCGTTTCTTCCCCTCCAGCGGGGTGTTTCTTAACTGAAGGGGGATGACATCTTCCCCCCTTCACTGTTCATGCTCGCCCCTAGTCCGTGTGTCCCCCCCTCCGAGTCCAATGTCACTGGTGTCCTCTCCCTATGCAGTTTATTTGTAAGAGCTGTTTACATCAAATGCCTGAAATTTCAGTCTAGACAGCCTTCTGAGAACTCAGAGCATGATCTCTTTTCCTCTCACAGCTGGAGGTTTGTACGTTGATCCAGTCTTCTACAAACTCATCCAGAGCAGCCACCCTTTTCATGCTATGCTTACAGAGGATCATTTAGGCACCGAGGGACAATTTGCTGTTTTCTGATTGTTGAAACAGCTGATTGTTAGTGTGTTTTCTTTTGACTGTGCAGAGCGAAAAAGCTTCCGGCCCCTTATTCTGAGTGAGAGAGGCAGCCCTTAATGCTCCGTCTATGTTTACACTTAGGCACCGAGGCACAATTCTGCTGTTTTCTGATTGTAGAAACAGCTGCAGTGTTAGTGTTTTTCTTCTGGCTATGCAGAGTGAAATGCTCCCGGCCCCTTATTCTGAGTGAGAGAGGCAGGAATGCGCGCTCCCATGAATACGACCGAGGGCCAGACGGAATGTAAATTAGTAGAGCCGTCAGTCAATGACATGAAAGGAGGAGGAATCCGACCGGCACTGGGGAACAGTGTTTACAGAAACAGAAGATAAGGGATCCTGTGAAAACTAGACAGCTTTGCTAATGACATCCAATTGCAAAGTTACTTGTTTTCACTGTCCCCTTATTCTGAAGACCATTTAATGAAATGATACAACTCCTTTAAGGTATTTTGCAGGTAGTATTGTGCAGATGTGTCTATGATCCTCTTATACATTAAAGCACATGTGTAATTACTGCCATGCAGAACACCTATTCATATTCTATTTTTTACTTGAAATCCAACCCATCATGTTTCGTATATGTGCGTGGTGACATCATTTACACATAATGACAGTAATTGGCAGCTGGCATGAATGTGCTGTGCATCTGAAATGAGAGTATTTATGGAGAAATTCTTGTTATATTTAAAACAGTTCTATAATCACAGACCACTAAATTATGATACTTAGTGGAAAAGCAGGATGCTCCCAAGGGAACATTTTACATTGCATGAATTCTTATTAATTGCCAAGGAAACAATTTTCCTTTCCATTTTACATTTCTTTATCAGACTAAAGCTTAGCTGAGAGTTACAAAGCCAGGATATAAACAGCACATTTTCCCTCAGAAGAAAGGTTCCATATTACCAATTCTATTTCGTTGCATGCCAACGACTTCATAAATTTGATACTGTTTAATAAAGGACCGGTGACTTTTGACAGTTCTGCACAAAAACAATTTCTGTGTTGATCAATGCCCATAGCCAATCTGTTTATCGGTTTTGTTTGTGAGTTGTGATAAGATGATGTATTCGGTTAGCTAAAGAAAATAATCCCTTTAAAATATAACTTTTAATTTAAGCTTTAAAATTATTTCACTTGAATAAAGCATACTATACATATATTGACACTCATTGTATACTCACCACCACTCAATAGTGATGTATGGACAGTATGGACATCACTTTGTCCGAGACACCCCATTTTCTTTGAATGCCTTTAACCCTGTATTGACCCTTATGACCTACTGAGGAACAGGAACATACAATTCCTGCTGTGAAACGCGTCTAGATCTCTCCCTGTTTTATATTTATGGTCTAATTTTTGGCCCCTTCACCTCCCTTTGAGCTCTAGGGATAGATGAGGGGTCAGTTTAGGGTATATGCGGGGTCGCTCTCTTCAGGGCGAGTGCTCCGTTTCAAAAAGACTCAGGGTTAGAGTAAGAGGGACAGTAGGGTTTAATTTTTGTTATTAGAATCCATCATACTGTGACTGTATCCCTATACTGGATTTACCCAAGGTCTTCAATACACATCACTATTGAGTGGTGGTGAGTATACAATGAGTGTCAATATATGTATAGTATGCTTTATTCAAGTGAAATAATTTTAAAGCTTAAATTAAAAGTTATATTTTAAAGGGATTATTTTCTTTAGCTTATCAATACTTTTTCCCTTAAGCATCACTTATTAGTTTTTGTAGTCTTTGATGTATTCGGTTACCCTGAAGTCCTATGTAAAACCACATGTACACCATTCAGCTGTCAAACCATAGCTGTCAAAGCAAGAAAATAGGTGTCAAAACAAGATTTAGAACCACAGCTATTAAACGCACCTTTACTTTGAAGGCTAACCCTATTTTTAGATTTTTATTTTTCATTCTTTCTTCCCCACTTTCCAACAGCGATTGTTCTTTTATTTTGATGTCAAAATACCTGTATGAGGGTTTGTTTTTCTGTCACAAGTTGTATTTTTTGTGGTAACATTGAAATCACCATATAATGTACTGAAAAATTCCCCAAACATTCTTTGTGGGTTTAAATTGTAAAAAAAATGCAATTGTGCAACTTTTCAAGGGAAGTTGTTTTTACAGAGTTTACCATGCAGTTTAAAGGAGTTTTGCCACGATCTCATTTCATGCCTCCTGTATCCTGCTCTCCAGTTCTGTGTGCTCAGAAGGGGGCGTGTGTGATTTGTTTGAATTGCATATCATATGACCCAGCATGATGACATCACCAAGCCTTTCCTCTCTGTAGTCAAAGAAAGGTCTGCTTATGTAAAGCAGTGTGAGTAGCTGAGAGGGAAAGATTTTGCCTCCAGGCACAAGGGTCCTAGGTTCAAATCCCTGCAGGAACCAAACCTGTGTTTTTTTTTTTTTTCTCTTTATCAGTGCACAAACCTGATTTAGGTTTCTTTTTTATTTATTTGCACTGTTTGACTAATTACTAAGGAGAACAGAGGACAGGAGTAGAGTGACAGCACCTGGGGTTTGAACACTCAGTAGCTGGCTGAGAGAAGAGGTGATGTCTGAGCATGTGCAACTAGGACTGAGGGGCTCTCAGTTCTGGTTGTATCCCCTGGAAAATGAGCTGTAAACAAGGGATCACTAAAGGAGCAGCTAAAACAAGACATAAAGAATTTGTAATAATAATGAATGGTGAAAATGTTTGTTATTTCATTTGCAAGCTTCCCACATCAATTTTATTTTGTGGCAAAACCCCTTTATATGACATGCCATCTTAATTCTGTGGGTCGGTACAATTTCGGCAAAACCAAATACATATAGTTTTTGCTATGTTTTACTAACTTAAAACAGAAAAGTTTTGTTTTGCGTCCCGATTTCTGAGACCAACCACTTTTTTTTGTTTCATCTATGGACCTGGGTGAGGGTTTTTCACAGGCTATAGTTTAATTTTTATTGGTACCATTTTGGGATACATGAGGCTTTTTAATTTACTTTTATTTCAATTCTTTAGGCAGGTAAAGCAAACAAAAAACCTCCACAATCTTGGCATTGGGTGTTTTTTTACAGTGTTTTTCATGTGGGATAAATAAGGTTATATTTTAAAAATATAATGGAGCGTATCCAGCGGTATCGTTGAAAACAGGTTACTTTATTGCGACCAACATGCAGACAGGGTGCAGGACAAGCAAGTCCTTGCTTGTCCTGCACCCTGTCTGCCCTGTTTTGGTCGCAATAAAGTAACCTGTTTTCACCGATACCGCTGGATCCGCTCCATTATATCTTCTCAAGCGTGTGTTTGGCCTCGGCTGTCGGCCAGGATCCCTGACGGAGGTTTTGTTACCCAGCTGGAAGCATTCAAGCTATACACAAAGGAGAACGTGGTGAGCACTTTCCGTTATAGCTTTTATTCTCTATATTTTAAAAAACTGGACTTTTATGAACACGTTGCTACAAAGCATGTTTAATTTGTATATGGTTTTCCTTTTTTATTTTTGAATTTTGAAAAGAGGTTTTTTTGAACCTTTAAATTTTTTTTTAATTTTTTTAAAACTACTACACTGAAATAAAAGAATTACAGGAGCATAATGTTTCATACATGTACATTAGAAAATTGTATGATTTCCTATTATGTACAGAATACGTAAATTCAATTTAAAGGCATTAAAAAGTGGACAACTCCTTTCTCGGTTTTTTGTTAAAAAAGGCAATTTGCATGTTCCAGAGCACGGTTTATAAATATTAGTAGTTATGCAATGCTAAGGGTATGTTTACACGATGTACTACGGCGCATACTGTACGCGCCGCAGTACATTGTGTCTTTCGGGAGCTCGCGCTATTACGCGCGAACCGCCGCAGTGTGGGGGGTTTTTCAGCCTGCCGGCCCCATTGACATTCAATGCTTGCGGCGCGTGTTCACTGTGAATAATTGACATGTCACTTATCTCTCTGTGCGTACAATACGGTAGTATTGTACAAGCGGGGAGAGGAGGCGTAATCCATAGTTCTCTATGAGAGCTATGGATTACCTTAATTTCACCTGTATTAGAGCGCAAATGCTCAGCGCAAATGTGCGCCGAAATTATGCCGTGTGAACATACCCTAAAGCTAACACATGCTCTACAATACCAACAACAATAGTCGTCTTACTATGTATGTCTGCTGTGAGAACACTATATGCTGTTGCCACTACTTTTTATTTTCTTAGCTCAATGTGCTTATATTTAAAACCAATCATCCTTTTTAACTTGTAGATTCTAGGGGAGTCTTCAAAAACATTAGCATAAAAAGTACTTTCATTGTAGTTGTCGCCATATACTATTGAGTTGTATTCAGTCAAGCAGGCGGAGACAGCAGCTAAATGTCACAATTTCCTCACCCTTTCAATGCAGCCAGACTTGAATGCTGTCTCCGGGGGCAGGTTTAGATCCCTGTCCTCAGGGATGTCAATCAAGATTTGCTAGACAGGATTAGGGTGTGAAAACTGTGATTTTCAGCTGAATTGTCTCATTGCCCCTATACAAATCATTACTATACAGAAACAAGAAAGAATATGTTTCTTTTTTGTGATAACAATGCTCCCATTTAAGAAAAGGAGGACAATGTTAGGAGCTGTAGCAGCGTGGTTATATGGTTCTCAGCACTCACATTTGTAACTGGAACTGTAAGCCAGGAGGGCCCCCAGACCTCCTTACCATAATTGTGATGATTGTGCTAGTACTGATCAGGCAGATTTTTTTCTAAATTGCAGAGAACTGTGCAACCATACAACTACAGCTGCAAACCCTCTCTGTTTCTCTCAGCATACATAATTATGATCATTCTTAAGGAGAAACAGGAAGCTGAACACTGTTCAGCCCTGAAAACACTGGAGCTTTTATACTTATATGCTTGAGAAACTAAAGGACCACAGGTATGTAGATTAAAGTGGTTTTGCCAAGAAGTGAGTTACTCACCAAACAAGCTGATACTCCCCTCTTGAGGCTTGAAAAAAGGGGCGTTGTGTTTCTGTGTTTAAAAAAAAAATTACCTCCACTGTGACATCATCACTCCACCTCCCATGCACGTTCCTGATATTCAGTCTCTGTAGTTGAGCAAAGATGTTTGGCTAAATCACATAGGATAACTGTATTGTGCACAAGCTCTAATGGTTTTGTTCCTCCCTCATACAGTATCTGCTCAGGAGAGAAGAAAAGCTCTGAGCAGGCAGTGTTCTTTCATTTGTTCACAAACTGATGCAGGGGGGAGGTAGGAGGGCTGAGCAGGGAGCATCTGAATGTTTACTCAGATAATTACATTACAACCAGTGGATTCTCTATACAGCAGACACAGGATCTTTTCTCCCCAGTCCCTTCAAAGCTCGTTCATGTTCCCTGCCATCAGATAAGAAGTGTATACAACGCAGGCGTGGCCAGATCATCTCCTGACAGCTCCTGGTCCTATCTAATGTAAACAGTTAGGAAACTAAGGGCATGCAAGGAAGGCTTTCGCTCTCACAGGCTTCACTTTTTTTAATGACATATATTTAGAAAAGTGATTAAATACCCATTTTGGAGGATCCCATGTCAACATTAGATTGTGGCAAAACCCCTTTAATTCTTCCACTGCCCTCCACTAGGGATCCTTACATTAACCCTCTTCATTTCCCTAGACCACCAGGAACATTATATTAACTCCTTCACTGACCTAGACCACCAAGAGTCAGTAAAATAACCCCTTTATTGTCCTAGACCACCAGGTATATTTAAATTAACCCAAGGATAATATCCTGAGAATATTTTTCTGACTCCCTGTTCTGCTGCATGTAAAGATTAGCTATTGTGCCTAAGATTGACCCTAAAGGTACGGCAGTACTCCAAACATTACTCTAATTCCCACAAGTCAAACACTGATAATTTATAGGAATGTGTATTCCCCAAAAAATGTGTAATTTGTTAAAACCTTTTGACTGCCACTCTTTACAGTTGAAACCAGAAGTTTACAGACACTATATAAAAAAGGCATGTTTTTCTCACTATCTGACATGAAATTAGAATAAACCTTACCTGTTTTAGGTCAATAAGGGTGGCCAAAATTACTTATATTTGCCAAATGGCAGAATAATGAGAGAGACAATTTTTTAAGGCATTCTTATTACTTTCTGCAAAGTCAAAAGTTTACATACACTTCCTTAGTATTAGGTAGCATTGCCCTAAAACTGTATGACTTGGGTCAAACGTTTTGGATATCTATCCACAAGCTTCTCAGAATAGTTGGTAGGAATTTTGGCCCATTCCTCCTGACAGAACTGGTTTAACTGAGCCATGTTTGTAGGTTGCCTTGCTCGCACCGGCCTTCCAGCTTTGCCCATAAATTGTCAATGGGACTGAGATCAGAGCTTTGTGACGGCCACTCCAAAACATTGCCTAACCCCCCCCTCACTCCCTAGCGCACTCATTTTCAGCACTTAACTATATATAGATGTACTGTCTGGGTGGCAGGTCCATCCGAATTCTACATAAAACAACCCCATATTTGTCACATGGATGGACCATTGTAAATCTAGCACTTCTTACCCTTTGTCTCACCCGTACACCCTAATAGATTGTAAGCTCTTGCGAGCAGGGCCCTCACACCTTGTTTCTCATCTGCAAGTAGCTTTTCATTGTGTAATGTATGTTTTTTTTTTTGTCTGCACCTACACCCTCCAAATTGTAAAGTGCTGCGGAATATGTTGGCGCTATATAAATAAAGATTATTATTATTATTATCATTGACTTGGTTATCCTTAGGCCACTTTGTAATCAGCTTGGCAGTATGCTTCGGGTCATTGTCCATTTGCAAGACCCATTTCCACCCAAGCTTTAACTTACTTGCTGATGTCTTGAAATGTTGCTTATGTATTGCCACATATTTCCTCATGATGCAAGTCCCTCCTGCAGCAAAACAACCACATAACTTGATGCTGCCACCTCCGTGTTTCACTGTTGGGATGGTGTTCATAGGCTTCTCCCTTTTTCCTCCAAACATAACAATGGTCAATATGGCCAAACAGTTCAATTTTAGTTTTGTCAGAAAACAGGACATATCTCCAAAAATGTAGATCTTTGTTCCTGTATGCATTTGCAAACATTAGACTAGCTTTTATATGTTTCTTTTGGAGTAATAGCTTCTTCCTGGCAGAGTGGCCTTTCAGCCCATGTTGATATAGTACTCGTTTCAGTTTTGCTTTTGTTCTTGGGTTGATATGCACATGTTGGATCAAAGCACATTCGTCTATGAGACACAGAACCCATCTCCTTCCTGAGTGGTATGATGGCTGGACATTCCCATCTTGTTTGTACTTGTTTGTACAGATGAACGAAGCACCTTCAGGTATCTGGAAATTGCATCCAAGGATGAACCAGACTTGTGAAAGTCCACAATTCTCTTCTTGATATCTAAGCTGATTTCTTTAGACTTTCCCATGATGTTACACACAGAAGCAGTGTGTTTCTGGTGTGCTTTAAAATACATCCACATATGTGTCTCTAATTAAATCAGATGTTTACAATAAACCAGAAAGCTTCCAAAGACTTGACATCGTCATATGGGCTGTCCAAATTTGTTTATAGGCATAGTAATCCTAGTGTATACAAACTTTTGACTTTGCAGAAAGTAATAAAATGCCTTAAAAATTCTCTCTTATTATTCTGGCATTTGGCAAATATAAATAATTTTGGTAATCCTAATTGACCTAAAACGGGTAAAGTTTATTCTGATTTTATGTCAGATAGTGAGAAAAACATGCATATGTGTCTTTTTATATAGTATATGTAAACTACTTGTTTCAACTGTACATGGTGGCTACAAGTTCAAAAGTGTAGGTACTCGTTATTTTATATATACCTTACACTTGTTACAAAGGTGAAAGAAACATATTTGAAAATATATTATATGCAAACTCTTATTCTGTAGAGTCATATCAATACAACATCAGAAGAAAATTGTGTACTTCAAAAATATGTTAATATTTGCATGGCTAATGAACTACTTCTGATTGCAACTTATGCAAATGTGCTTAATTTTAAATCTGGTAAGATTGCTTTCAAACCTTTCATCCCACCACATGAAAGAAAAAAACACCAATTCCGAGAAGCTGTTACTCATTCCCCATTCTCTTTCAGAAGGACATATTCTTGGATAATGGCTGGAGAAGGCACAAAATTGCAAAACAATTTTTTAACATTCAGAGACGCTAAACAGGCAGAATTAATTCACTATACAAAACATCCCATGTGTCTTAAAAATTAGCATAGCACGTCTCGAGTAATCAATTAAAAACAGATCTGTTATGAATTCAATTTAGTACATATTAAATGCACTCTTAACGAACATACATAAATAGATTTTATTATTTATTCTAATGATCAAGTTAACATATTAGATCTGTTAGGATGAAAAAGAGGCATCCTCTATGTCTAGGGGAAAGAAGGTTTCAGCATCATCATAGACAGGGATTTTCGTACTGTAAGAATAGTAAGACTATGGAACTTGCTGCCACAAGTGGTTGTGATTATGGGTTCATTAAACAAGTTCAAGCCGTAAGATGCCGTGTGAACATACCCTTCCTTAGGATCAACAGTGTAGGCTTATTTTCACGGCGCACGTTTCCACCATGAAGCAACAAGGCACGGTAGGGGTTAATCCCTCTAGTCAGTCGACACACCCAGGGAGAAGCTGATGAGCTTAGGAGTGACAACTCAGCTCCTAATCAAGTCAGAGGGTGTGTCGCACTGGCCAATAGGAGGGCCCGGATCCCGCACCAATCGTCTGCTGGGGCGGGCTCTGGGTTCCTCATTTAAACTACCTCATTTCTCTCAGTCCTTGCCTGAGAAAGGTTTCCCCTTGCTTTTTCCTGTGTTTCCTGTTTATATTTGCTCTCCTGATTTATGACCTTGGCTCGCTTCCTGACCTCGCCTTTGCCTCCGACTTTGTACTGCGCTCCTGACTGTGTTTGGACTCTGGCTTGTTTTTGACTATTCTTTTGGATTACGTTTCTTGGCATATACGTTCCCGTACTGTGACTGACCCGGACTGTTGGACTTTGAGTTTCCTTGACGGCCCTGCACTTAGCAGCGTAGGGGCTGTCGTCCAGTTGGGGTCTGCCGCCTAGGGCAGCACGCCAAGTAGGCAGGGACAGTGGGCTGGGTGGCAGTCAGGGCCCACTGCACCTCCTCTGACGTGACATTTATAGTTGGGACTCAATAGACCTTTGTCTTTTTTCAAGCATCTACTTTGTTACATGTAATAAGGGGCTTTACTGGTGGATCTATTTAACCCCTTTCCGACATCAGACGTACCCATATGTCTAATGTGGGAAGGTGTGGACTTTTACTACACCCAGGAGATCGTGCGGGCACACAAGCAAAGCCCATATGATTGGAGCATGGCGCCAGCTGTATATTACATCAGCCAGAACATAAGTTTACTCCAATCACAGCTGATTATTCCCTATGATGTCACTATTAATATTGTGACAGGGAAGCATCTCCCTCTGTCTCCATTGGCACCCTGCTGCACAATTGCGGGATGGCAATGACCTCCATGACAACCCAGAAACCTAACAAAGGCATCCATGTTGTGTGTGACATCACCATGCCTTGACCGTGCTAGAGGGCATGGCAGGGCATGGTGATTGACAATCATATACTACACTGTATTAAATAAGTGATCTAACATTCACTGAGTCTAATCCCTTATGAGGATAAGTAAAAAAAAGTGAACATGTTATAAAAAAAGTAAGAAAGATCCCCACCCACAAAAAGTAAAGCATCCCATTACAAATGCCAATTGCCCCCAAAAAGATCAAACATAAAAAAGTATATACAATTGGTATCACCATATGTATAATATGTCACGATCTGCAAATTCCTCTGCCTCCTGCCTGCATGCAACTGTGTGTTCGATTCTGACCCCTTTTCTCAAGAAGGAGCTCTCCCAAAATGTTGTGCAGTTGCGACGTGCTCGCTCGTCCGTGAGCTCCAAGACGGAGATGCCACGCTATGCTGTTGCATGAGAAACACTCAGCTAGTACAGAGTGCCTGCCGCCAATGGACTATTATACACGAAAATCGCAAGTAACTCATCCTTGTATTGTTTGCAAGTGTTTGTTCAAGTCTTTTAATAAATAACAAGTTGAATACAATACCTGTTACGTTGTTACAAGTTTGGACATTAAAGGAGTTGTCTCCCTTCAGAGTTTCAGAGAATGCATGAATGAAATACTCTGTCACTTCCTGGTTCAGATGACTCATTTGCATAAGCTCCATGCTGTACAGCTCTGGGGCTGTGCTTTCAGATGCTAATTAGATCAGATTAGCTTCTCAAACTACTAACTGGACTTCTTATCTGATCCCCAAAACAAAAGCCCTAATTACAGTTCTGTTTATTTTACATAAATCAAGCTTTTTACTGCTGAGCAGCACAGGACACTGTGTGATGACATCACTCACTGTTATCTCATTGAACAAACAGCAGGGGGAGAATTGTTTACAGGTCAGTTACTGAGGGAACTGAAATAGCCAGGGAGGTCATAAATTCACTTGTTTCTCCTTAGGGAAAACAGAGGAACAAAGCAATATATTTGGAAAATGTCTTTATTTTGTGTTCCCTACAATTTGAAAGCTATTCTTTGTAGCGAGACAACCCCTTTAAGGAGTACAAGGAGCTCTTCATTAACAGATTACGGCGGCAAGGCTTATTCATGTTTATACTACCGTTTGTTACAAAGGTGGGTGGCTGTTAAGATTTGTAAAATCAAACGTAACGTACTTTTTCTAACTGAGGGGAATTGCATGTTCAGTAGGAAACAGATAGGTACCATGGGCAGCTTAGCTCCAGTGACATCTACAACCAACGTCTTCACTTGTCTCCAGAAGTTCCCTATCAAGGGACATTCCCAGAAAATGTGAAATACTGTTGCATCTCTCCCTCCACATTTCCAGCACCTGTCTGGGATCCTAGGATTCAATTTATGTAATAAAGCTGGTGTGTGATACCACAGCATAAGGATTTTAAATTGATTTTCTTTATACATAGTACATTGAGATATCTGATTAGCTCTCTGCCATATCATCCGCCACTCTTCGTCAGACAGCCGTTTGTCTAAAAAATGTTCCCACTTCCCCATGTAGGAGTGTCTGGGGGGCTTTTCAGGACTCGGGTTCAGATGCATTGAGTAAATTTGGGATATCAGTCCTCTGTTCGTCACCCAGAGTTTACACAATAGTTAAAATTTGGTCGGTCGGGAAACCTTAGAAGTAATAAATCCAAAACCTCCCAAGTGATCAAAAATAGGAATATAATCAAAAATATTATCCAATTAGAACAATTCCCTTTAAAATATAACTTTTAATCAAAATCTCTAAAATAAAAAACTATTTCAAGAATCCAAAGTGAAGAACACCCATAAGGGTAAAACAATACTATGGGACAATTAGCCAAATTGGCGATCAAAGGAGCCAAAACCTATCGAGTCCCTACCACTATACCTATTATCTACCTAATACAGAGAAACCCGCCCGATAAGGGGACCCTGCAATGATGGGTACTAGCTGTCCCTAACAAAATCCCTAAATCTATAACAAAATGGAGGATTCTGGCCCAATTCCTCCACCCTACAATAGGCAAAAGATGATAGATAAGAGAATAGGTATGAAAATAGGTCCACGGCTACAAAAAATTAAATGATGTCTCAAATATATCTACACAAGGATATTAAAGTAGATACCACTAGCCGATCACAGCCAAAAAAGGGTAAATGTACTATAACACCTAATCCAGCATATAAATCCCCATGGATCAGCACATTAATCCCCAGACGCAGCGTTTCGTCCCAATCTCAGGGACTTATCAATGGGGTTAAAGAAAGAAAAATGCCAAACCACTAGTTACCATACTACAGATGTCAAGCATGGACTGAGTACATAATACCTGATAAGAGGATCATAATCTTCATAATAGGCTGGTGTGCCTGAAAATAAAGGACACATGGAGGATTGGTATATTCAAATCATAACCCTCCATTTGCAGAGAGCATGCTACATAGTGAAGGGGAAAAATACAATAAATGCAAACCCACATACCGGGACCAGCATATGACAGCTAGTATGCTCCCGGTGGGTACTCCTTTGGTGTAAGGTATTCACTGTCCCACAAGGATATAGAGCCCTCACCACCATATTTATAGGGTGGGATATCTCCAATAAGGGCTTTTATTCCCGCCCACTTACATAATTCCACTAACCTGTGTGTCCATACTAACACTGGATTCAAACAGACCGCCATTCAAATCCTCTACACACCGAGGATGCACGGCGTCCGAAAAAATCTACTGCGCATGCGCAGATATTAAAAAATGGCCGCTAATGATAGCGGCACCAACCACGCATGCGCGGACACTCAAAGATGGCGCCGAGCAAACGCTCGGACCAAAGCGCACGTGCGAGTAGTAACAGCAGGTAGCCAAAAATAAGGAGTTCACCTGCCCGTGCGCAGGTAACTACATGCGATATTGCTATAACGCCATCAGAGTCGGCACATTCACTGGCGCATACGTACACAAATAGCGCCACTGCATGCCGACAAATCCCCTCTGTCATATCAGACAAAGACGGCACGGATAGGTAGCACATAAATCTAAAGCGTGAACCTGCACTGAACTGCAATTAAGTATCAGCATAAACACATTGTGCCAAATAATCAGTGAATTTGCATATATCTAATAATATGTTAATTCCAATTTATCAATAGAATCCAGATAATGAGTATGGACCATACGCTTTTATAGGCAAGGGAACATAGTTATCAAGTTTAGTAAGAGTGATGGCGTACAAGGTAGGTACCAAGGGAGAAACTTTTTATATGCTTATAGGCAGAATAGTAATCACAAAGAAAAAGAGATTCCAGAATTGGAAGCAAGAGGTTGTCAGTCTACAGTTTTATAGTACCTGTGTGTATAGCAGACCTACTTATATAAAACATGCGAACAAGAGGGATTCATTGAGTCCACGTGGATACACGCAGTCCAATCTGTAAATCCATTGGGTCTCCCTTTGGAGAATCAGCCTATCCCAGTCTCCCCCCTCTGTTGTATTGCGTATTATAAGATTATCTCCGTTCAGATTCTGAGACCTCAGCCTCTGATACGCAATACAACAGAGGCAAAGGCAAAGTGAGACGGGGAAGAGGTAAAAAATCATGGAATATGCCTATGCCATCTTCCTCTTCTTCCTTTGGCCTGGGATCTTTTTTAGATCGGCAGATGCCTCAGTATCCTCTGAGGAACAAAGAAAGGAATGTGAAATAGTTGAGACCACTAACTTGCAAATTATCAATCTGTCGAGACGGGTGATCTCGGAGACTGAGATGAAAGTCCTTGAAAGGGGACTATCTTTTGTCCCAACAAATTAGTTCAGGGAATTTGAATGGGTAAAAGATCTTAGTCTCTTTATTCGGAAGGTGAAGTGGGCCAAATTATTTTACAAAAAAGATCTTAAGGAGTGTGAAAGTCTGGGTCTGGAGCCTATGGATTTAATAGGAGTAAGGACCCTTTGTAGCATTCTCTCCGAAGAAGAAATTCCGGTGGGGGAAGGCCCCTTCACTACTCTATACAAAAAAAAGCTCACGTATGCCACCGCCTCAACCCTATTCCTGTATAGATGCTTTCTATTAAACTGTTGTTGGTGAACTTAAACGTCTGGACTCAAAAATTCAGGGCCTTCACAACCTGTCAAGAAAGGAAAGATCAGCTTTGAAAGATTTGGAAAGAGACAATTCCATCGTAATTAAGGCCGCAGATAAGGGGGGTAATGTGGTAATAATGGATGTTGCCCAGTACCAACAAATGTGCCTTGATCTTCTACAGGATAGGACCTGTTATAAGATACTAAAAAAGGATCCTATACCATCTTTACGATTGGAATTAAAAGGGCTGTTGGACAAAGCTCTATCTAATAGGATTATTAATAAATCTGAGTATGACTTCCTGTTACCGGAATTCCCGAGAGTGGCGACGTTTTACGGATTGCCAAAAGTGCATAAGGGAACCACCCCCCTAAAGGGGAGACCCATCGTTTCCGGAATAGGGAGCCTTATCCAAAATTTGGGGGTCTATATAGACAAAAACCTGAGAGACTTTGTCACAACTTTGCCCTCGTACATAAGAGATACTGCTGATCTACTCCTGAAGCTGGAAGGCATAGTAGTAGATCAAGATACATGGTGGGAGAGTACAACTGTCTTTGGTGAGATAGGAGATAGATTGGTCTGATAATATTCTTTTATGGACCCGGTTTATCGATGACATCTTTATTTTGTGGAGGGGGAGTAGATCATCCTTTGAAATATTTGCAGACTCTCTTAACCAGAATGATATTGGTCTAAAGTTTACCTATGTGTGGAACGAGTTTACACTTCCATTCCTGGATGTGAGCATCTCTAAAATTCCGGATTTCTCACTAAATACCAAAGTATATAGGAAAACCACGTCTGCCAATAACTTCCTCAGATGGGAGAGCTGCCATCCGAGACCCTTGGTGAGAGGTATTCCGCGGGGGCAGTATCTTCGGCTGAGGAGAAATTGCTCTGACATAACCACATTTAACCCCTTACCGCCGGAGCCAGTTTTGGCCTCTCTGACAGAGCCCTATTTTTGAAATCTGTCATGTGTCACTTTATGTGAGAATAACTTTTTGACACTTTAACCTATCCATGTGATTCAGAGATTGTTTTCTCGTGACATATTGTGCTATAAGATAGTAAGAAATTTTGGTCCAAAAAATGATTGTTTATTTGTGAAAAATATCAAATTATGGTGAAAAATGTGAAAAATTTACCAATTTCAAACTTCAAAAATTTCTGCATGTAAGACAGATAGTTATTCCACTCAAAATAGTTTATAACTAGCATCTACCATATGTCTGCTGTAGTTTGGCATCATTTTTTTAAGGGGGCTTATAAATTTAGTAGTAATTTTCAAATTTTCAAGAAAATTTGCAATATACATATTTTTAGGGACCAGTCCAGTTCTAACGTGACTTTGATTGACCTGTATGTTAGATACCCCCAGAAATGACCTCATCTAAGCTAACCCCTTAAAGTATTAAAA